>JBCAUG010015501.1:0-10932 GCA_038406175.1 Haplosyllis leylae
ATTTAAAAATCACTTTAAATACTAATTTCTTTTTGGGTGTGAAAAAAATTGCGAAATTTCACAAAGTGACGTTTTGACCCCCCACCCCCCAACCCCCTTAACCCTGGGACCCCTTCAACCCGCAAATATTATCAAGTGTGCACACCGTTCGAAAAACGCGCCGCCAAGACCTTGGCTGCTTCATTTAAAAAAGAGATCCGATGAAATCTGTTTTATTATTTTTGCTAGCTCTATGGTATCTTCATCATCTGGTTGGGGGAGTACGAGAATGGGTATCTCGGCACTTTTATGGTAAGTTTTTGGATTGCAGTGACTGCTGATGAATTTTTACAAAATTACAAAACCAATTCCAAAGCAACGATCCCCTTTACGATGTCAAATTTTCTTTTGTAAAAACAAGAAGCACCAGAAATTCACATAGGTAAACGTTTGACCAGCGATTTGATTCACATCTAAAACAGTTTATTTCCGGAGTGGGGGGATAGCAGAAAGTAATTTCAGAGATATGGCAAAATTGTTCAAAGGCCATACTGAGGACAAATCTTCCTTGAATTAGAGTAGATTTATTACACAACACACTCATAGGGGGATTAAATTCACTGGCGCGGTTTTTGTCCACAACCACAGAAAATTATGCAATTATTCATAGAAACTGTTTGAAAGCTTTTCAAAGTTTGTGGGACATTTGTGTAATCAAAATCATGTAAAATCCTATGTTTGTCATTTAAATTTTATGCTGTTTTTTCTATCTGTAAAATGTGGTGTTTAAAATACCCACGTCCGAAGCTGATGTATCCCCAACAGTGCTTTCACATTGAGTGATTGCGTTTGTTTTGTGTTGAAATTGAATTGTAAGGTCGCTTGCACTATTTTACTGTGTTAAATTGGAGTTTTCTCTAAATGGCTTTCACTGACTTCAGCAAATTTAAGGAATCATGACAAATTCCAAAAATGGTCTGGTTACCAAACTTAGTACCCAACTGGCAACAAATACATTACTAAGAACATTTCCTTCACTACTTCTGGTTTGATGTCTGTTGCTACTCACCACACTGAATAGATACCAAACTAAGGGATAGTTGTGAAAATTTCTTGTTTAGAGGAAAGAAAATATGTGTTGTGAGATATGGACTGTATCTGGTAACCATACTACTTTTGGATTCAGACAAGGTTCGCTGAATTGAGTGGAAGCCATTTAGAGAAAACTCAATTGTTTTCGTATAAGCATGGAATTTGCGCAAAACCAAATTGTCAAATAGCTTTTCACAAACTCTCCGCAATACAAGAATGCCAACATTGCCAACTTTGTTTTAGCTGTGCTATTAAAAATGAACTCATCTAATAAATTTTTTATCCATGAAATGTAAATCTCATATGCCCCTTAATTTCTAATTTCACCTTCACTAGCATCAACTGGTTCAAATAGAGAAGAAAACTGCATATCTATGGGAATACATAGATGGCAATAATGCCAACATTGCCAACCTTGCGTGTTTGTGAAAAACTCGAATATAGATGTAAATTCGTAGACGCATCGAATTTCGGGGCCTCCTAAACAGGCAAAAAAAAAAACATCAGAGCTTGTTCACATGTAACGACACCGAATTAATTTTAATTCGGTCCGATAAAAGTTTTAGTATTGTGCTAATGGCAATTTTAAAATCGGACCGAAATTCAGGCTAAATGGGTTCCAGACCCATTCTGCCCATCAAAGTGCCTGCCACCATTGAAACAATGTTAAAACTTTATCGGGCAGAATATCAGGCCGAATTTAAAATTGATCGGTGTCGGTACGTGTGAATAAGCCTTCATGGTGTTTTGCACATCAAAATAATTGTAAAAAGTGTCAATTGGAGATATTCAACACAGGAATAGCCGAAAAATTTCAATAAGATTTTGTGACATCAATAAAATTTTGCACAAGGAGAATTGAAAATACTCAAGTCTTTGATGGCAAATGATACGAAAAATAGGATGAAGAACAAGTTTTAAGAAGATCCATTTGGATGCTGAAAGTTTCTTCTGAAGTTCATTGAAAATTATCCAAGGCCAAAGAGTCAAATGATGTTTGCAGCTCGGTAGGTAGAACAATGGTTTGATAAACCAAAGATTGTTGGATCAAACCTCTCGTCAAAGTCTTATTCATACCGAGCCTCAACCTTACCGTCAACGTAAAAAACGCTAGGTTGACAGGCAAATGGGTAAGCAAAACCCATTCTGCCTGTAAAAAAGATCAAAGGTGCCGTCCGTCAACGATACATTTTGACGCTTGGTGTGAACAAGCCTTTAATCCTGTAACAACGGTATTTTTTTGTGTTATCACTTTGAAAATACTTAGATTCTGAATAAGCACCGACTTTTTATTTTGATTTATATAAAAAAGGAAATTCAATGCCATTTATAATTTGTAAACACGATAGATTAGCACGTGCTTGAGTGGGATCTTATCGAACATAAAACGCAATATATGTGTTAATGACGTTACGAAACGATAAGCCAGAAAACAACGGTCAAGTAGCCGAGTAGTACTATTTCTTACCTCAGTGACTTTTTTTTGTTAAATATCGCTATGGAATGTTAACGAGTACACTTCTACCATTGGAAATAATGACTCGAAATCGTGAAATGGCGAAACGCCGGTCCATAAAGCACACCCCCAAAATTGAGAAATAGTGAAACGTTCTGGTTCCACAAACGATGACTACTAGTCCAAAAAATAAATGCATTATGAAAATTCTGTTATTGTTGCCTTTCGTTGACCACTGCAATGGTAGATTTAGTACGCGCGCTCAGTAAACGGAAGCTCTCCCTCAGTGTGGACCAATTCTATGATGTCATGAACAAAGTTCAAATGGTGTCTCATGATGTCATGCCAGCATTCTGTGTAAACAAATTCCAACCAATGAATGCAGGTTAAAGTAGGCCTGCTTATTATAAAACTGCCAAAGGCCCTTAACATGTTAAGATGTTAAGGGCCTATTGTCTCAACCAATAAGGAGACTCTAACGAGTCACCAATTATAGGATTGTACCCCAATCCTTCGGGAAACCCTGGATACACATCTGAAATTTCGAACTAATCGATTTGACGTCTCACTGATGCATTGAAGTCGGTGGAGAGTCACTTGTCACGGCCGAAGAAAATTTCCCACGATGGAGTTATATTCAAGACATGTGAAATGAAAGAGAATAAATTTAGGGACCAAAGCTTTTCATATTTTTCTCCTGGAATTTTATTTATTCGGGGAAGGTCATAAATTCATTGTTCAACCTATAGATCCTGATTTTTTGCACTTAACTTGTTACAAAAAGTACAAAAGTTCGAATTGATTTTGCCAATGGATTAAAAATAGTCTTCGGACTGAACTTGGTGTGAGAATTATTTGGGAGTTTTTACATGATCTACTTTTAAAATTCCTAGCAGCAGTATGTCGAGAATTCAGGAGAAATTAGTGACAATAGACCAGGATAAAGAGTCGTTCAGCGTTAAGGCTCGATCCACGCTGGTAAGTATCGCAATGCTTATTCACACTGAGCGAAGGAAAATCTAATCGAAAATGTTATATAACGTTTGATGTTGATGTGGTTCAAGAGGAATCTCACATGCACGTAGTACCTCTGTAAACTTTAATGTTTTTCGCCCAAATATTTGTGCTTGGTGTAATCGGTCAAAACGTAAATGTCTGAAAGCCTTTGCAAACCGGAAGTGAACAAATCACACAAATACAAGAAATTACTCGCACGTACACGCGAACAAACATAAAGATAGAATCTTAAAACTTTATCCCCTTTCTCTTCTTACAGCTGTTGAGTCACACACGCCTTTCTCCACTGATTTACATCGGCAAAGGCATCACTACATTTCAAGAACATGAAGGAAACTTTGACATCAAAGATGACGTCACAGAAAAGATTCCTCTGCGTAATTACGTCATGACGCAAACCAAACAAGGAATTAAAGTAGCGCTATCTGACGGTGACGGGACAAAGGTGAGTGCCAAACAACCTGAACCTTCTATAAATTGATAGACTTGAGAGAAAATGAAAAACAATTCTCAGACCTTCACAAAACTTGGAATCCTACGCACATTGCTCTTCAGCGCCAGTGCAAATTTGACTTTTTCAAAATTTAAATATGTGTCTCTTTCACAAAATGAAGTTGTTGTAGGGCATCTGTTGATTAAAAGTATTACTTCAGTGAATGAGACAAACCGTTGGGACAAAGTACGGGTCATGGCTAGTATTTGAAAAATTCCTTGTCTCGTGGTTATCTGACGGTCAATGACAAAAACGACACATCTAAATCTAAATCAAGGTCCATGTTCTGTAAATGTTTTACGTCACCAGTGTAATGTTCTAATAACTGAACTCGCAATGAGTTCAAGAGATACAATTGAGCTTTATAATTGGGTCGGTTCTTGAAGATAACGTTGAATGCATCAACTGCAGTCAACGTAAAACGAAGGCGTAAAGCTTCTTAAACTTGTTGGACAGACAAAGAAGGCCTCAATTTCTTGTATTCAAACTTTACCACACTGGAGAATGTTTAGTAAATTCCGATCTTTCAGGAGATCGTGAAATTCCTTTGCAATGGTAGTTAATGAGGAATTATATTTTCAAGTATAACAAATATCAAAACAAAACCTGTGCCGCACGTATGTAAATGTAGGAGGGAGGGGACCCCCCCCCCGGTCCTGTCTGGGGAGGGTAGGGGTCTGGTCCCCAACAAGACCTAGCTGGGTGAGGGATATCCTAGACAAGTGACCTTATCCTCAATGGACAGGACCCCACCCCCAGACAGGACCTGGACAGGACCTACCCAGACAGGAGGAATGGCTCTGACACTATTATATTTGAAACACCACACGTCGCCAATCTCACTTCGGCAACAATTTCTGGATAATTTCTGGCATGACGTCAGATTAAACTGCTTTACCTGATGCCAGGTGGAGTTAACTCTTGGTACTACAAAGGACCACCAGGTGGTGCTGCGGTTCCAGCCGTTACCGGACGGGTATGACAGGGTATGGTTAAGGGTATACGCACAGAAACACGAGAGTGTGTACGGGTGTGGACAGCAATACTCACACTTTAATCTCAGGGGCAGGAACTACCCGATATGGACCAGGGAGCAGGGTGGGTATAAACATGAAGTGTTAGGTTCCGTTTACACTGAGCTCTTAGCGATGGCGTTAGCGTTAGCAATGCAAAATCTTCTCAGCAGATTTCACTAAGAAATGGATAGAATACCAGTGTAAACGCACCCTTATACTTTTAAAACAATTAAAATAATCGATTAGTTTTCTTTTCTGCTGCAAACCTTCTTTTAAAGCAATTCAATTAACCCTCCCCCCCATCCAAAATCTAAGAAAATATAAGTCAAAAGATAAAGTTTATACATGGCCTTTCTGAAATGTCTGACTTCGGAACTGGGCGACCCCTGCTAAAGAGTATCACTTTTGCAGGTGTCGGGCGGGACAAGCGACATCCGGTCACGTGGCTGGTCGATACGTTCAGTCCAGGCGCCAGTGGAGACTACCACACCACGTACTATCCACAACCAACATACGTCAGCTCAAGGTCAGTTAAAGGTCAAAACCGAAGGTCAACAGTGGTGGATCCATCATTCGCCAGATGGGTCGGGATTGGGGATGCCAACCGCGCCAACCTGATGTTTTGGCTATTTCTTTCCCGAAAACTGTATGGAACCCCCCTTGCGCCCTCTCCATGGATCCGCCACTGACACAGTCCTGTTTGCTACCCCTTGAGATTATCTGGCTGAAAGCTTGGGATGTAAAGTTTTATGTCTGTCCGGTAAGGTTACAATAAACCCAATTACTTCTTTCAGACATTATTACTGCCATGTTGGAAGTACAAACTACATAGACATGGACTTTTCGCATGAGAATTACCATGAGATTATGATTCTGGGACAACCCCAAACCGTTCATTTTCAAAGTGAAAACACATTTATTGATTTGGTAACAAAGATGACGTCATATCTTGGCCGGCAGCCAATGTTACCCGATTGGACCAATGACGGGGCCATAATTGGTGTGCAAGGTGGAACAGAAAAGGTAAATTAGCAAGGAAGGGAGAACCCCATGATCCTTTCCGGGGGATGCTCCATGGTATTGTCTGGGGGGTACCCCAGCCCTGTCACTGGTCCTGCGTGGGGGTACCCCAGGTCTGTCACTGGACCTGCCCAGGGAGTCACCCTGCAAAGATAGGGCATTACTAGAAATGAACGTGAAATATGGCGTCACAATTGACCAATGGACATTATTCTTCCAGGCATTGTCGGAGTGTCTATGAATAAAATAGCATTGCAATTAGGGTCCGTATGTGTGATTGGATACCCGACTTCACGTTCATTTCTAGTAATGATACCCCCTGCCAAGATAGGGGGTACCCCACACCCAAGACAGGGAGTGAGAGTACTTGCTATGTAGCGGGTGGTACGCCTCTTGCAGTCACGCAGGAGGACTTTCCTGTTACAGATTAAAAAGCAAAGGTTTCTCTCGAAATTTGACTCTGACTAAGATGTTTGAAAAACTCACTGCTGAAATTTTCTGTTTTATCCAATAAAAAGCTAAATTTTCACTGGTTTATCATATTATTACACATTTATTATTGCGACATTGGTTGCTATGCATTTCGTCTATCGACATTGTCGCAGTCGTTGACGTTTCATTCGATGTGATAAATAATAAGCGGGTTACCTATTCAGTTGCTAGGTTACGCGAAACAAGCTGAAGAAACAGGCCTACCTGTCAGTGGGTTCTGGATACAGGATTATTCCGGACAAATCACAACCGCTTTCGGTGACAGAGTCTTCTGGAACTGGTGCTGGAATCCAGAGCATTATCCCAGTAAGGTGTTATATACCCTTAAGGCCTGTTCACACCGAACGATTCCTAACGTTTGTTATGGTGACGGTAATGGTAATGGGCCTTTACGGTTTTAGTGAAGCCTTGTTCACACGTAACGTTTGCCTCAAAACCAAAGTTTAACATTACGTCAATGAGAAACGTAAATAGCGAGAATGGATGCAGATCTATGACGGAGTCGGTCGGTGGGGATCCATGAACCTTTACGATTTTAGTAAAGTCCTGTTCACACGTAGACACCCAATTAATGTCATTGCCAATTGGCGAATCCAGGATTTTCCTGGGTATTATTATCCCAACTTCCGGCCTATTATTTGGCCAATTTTTTTCCCGAAAATTTGAAAGATATTGGACCCAGGGGCGTCCCTGGCGCCCCTTTGAATCCGCCAATACGAACTAAAGTATTTGCTTTCAATTTACTGATGTGCACAAAATATCAATTTTGTAATAACTTTTCTCTGTTTATCTGTAAATATCAATTCTCTCCTTCGTTAGATTTGGACAAAGAGATAAGAAATCTGTACAATAGAGGAATTCGATTGTTCTGCTACATTACGCCCCATCTGAACACAGATGGCAGCATTTACCAGAGTAATAAAGATAAGGTCTACTTCGTGAAGTGCAGAGATGGATCGGACTATGTGATGGATTTCGGACAGTTTGACACTGTCACTGTGGATTTGACGAACCCAGAGGCTTATAATTGGTACAAGAGTAGGTACAAATTTACTTCTCGTTTTATTGACATTTTTGGTTGGTTCAGGCGCAATGGTAACTAATTTATTTAATAAAAAAAATTGAGTGCGCCCCTTCCCACGGACAAGATTTCTTTATTTTCATGGGTTGTGGTTATCAGCAATTCAGGAAGTCCTGGATTCACCCCTGATTTGAGAATTCTTTCGCGTGTAATTCAGTGTTTTAAAATGGATTACTCCTTTACAACCAAAACTTTCTCCATTTCATGGGTTTTTATAAATTGTTGGTTGACGCTCCTCCATCGTATGATCCCCGAGGTGTATTGAAGACTACTGAATCTGCCACTACATCTAATTTTACCACAATTATTATGTAACTCTGCCCATCAGATGACGTGATAAAGAAGAACTTGATAGACTTCGGTTTCTCCGGTTGGATGGCTGATTTTGGTGAATATCTACCAGTAGATGCGGTTTATCATGACGGTTCTGATCCTATACAGATGCACAACTACTTCACTGTACTGTAAGTCAGCTCCAGTGGCAGCCAAATTTTCTTTTAATTTCACAGGCTTTTTCCCAGAAAATTAAAATAATATTTTGTGTGAGACTCAAAAGTCATCTCCAATCCACAAAACGTTTTAACAGAACTTAAATCACTGAGAACAATTGATATTTTTCTTGACTTTTAATGTCCATTTTGGTCCAGAATTTATTATTCGTGATAATCAAACAAAATTTTCAGATGGGCGAAGATCAACCGGGAAGCGGTGGAAGAATCCGGCAAATTGGGCGAGATTCTCTTCTGGATGAGATCTGGAGCAGCAGGTAACACTTCCAACCACCACATTACTGGTTCTCCGGAAAGGCAAACAATCACTCCCAAATTAAATATTATTTTCCGTCTTCATGAAAAAGCCCTAAACTGTGTAGTTCTCTTCGGTAATTCGGCGGAGCTACTCGGACGGGCTTCCTTCCACCCTCCCCATCAATCATTGTGTTTCTCTCTGGTAGGCACGTCCCGCTACTCCCTGATGAACTGGTCCGGGGATCAGAGCGTGGACTGGAGCTACTCGGACGGGCTTCCCTCAACCCTGCCCGCGGCGTTGTCTCTCGGTCTCTCCGGCTTCGGACTCAACCACTTCGACATCGGAGGCTACACAACGATCACAGTGAGTGTTCTCAATAACCAAGAAACAATACATTTGAACGACTGCCTGCACTGAACATCTCTTTCCTGATCTACATGGTCATGCCCACTACCATCCCTAGATCTGGTACCGCTTACAACGAGTAAAAAGATGGAGAAGAAACTGTTCGTTCTAAGCGGGTACTGGCTGGAACCAAACATTTTAGTATTGCTGTCAATAATTCTGATGCAAAGAAAGGTGTTCGTTATAGCCGAGTGCTCGTTGTAACCGAACTCGTTGTAAACGGGACCCACTGTACTTGATACCGGTTCAGATTCCATAGAAGTGGCACTAATAATCTAGGGAGGCGTTCTAACGCAGCATATTGCCACAATTGCACAAAATCCCTATGAAATTAAAGTATTTCTGACCGTTAGGACCTCTTTTTGGATCCACCACTGGTTCTGAATTATCTGTTGATGTGTTTTTAGGCGAAACACTCGCAGGGACCAGTGTCCGTGGAGCTGAACATGGTTCGGTCGGAGGAATTGTTCATCAGAAGCGCAGAGCTCGCTGTCTTCACGTCCCTCATGAGGACGCACGAAGGTACCGACCGTTTTCAGTGGCGGATCTACGATTTCTCAGACGGAAGGTTGTCTGTTCCAGAGAAGGGCATGAACAAGATTGTACCCCCGTCCCCCCTTTCAGGATTGGAGCCCCTCCATTGAGAAATCATAGATCTGCCACTGCCACGTGCTCTCATAATTTGATCGAAGAAATAAACATGAATAGGCAGATCAGATTTTTTAACACAAATAGAAGATTCACTGTTACAACAGATGTGCCTGGCAAGAATCAACAATTCCTTCGGTTTCTCAATCGTACTTCTGATTATTTTCTTTAGGTAACAGGCCCAGTGAAAACTACCAGGTTTACCACCACCGAGAAGGAATGGAACGATTCGCCTCATTGGTCAATATCTTCAAGGCCCTGACACCATACCGGAAACTGGTGATGAGAGAGAACAAGGATTATGGGATACCAATGACGCGTCCGCTCTTCATGCATTTCGAAGTCGACCCCGTCTGCTACACCCTGGAACACCAATATCTATTCGGGAGGGACATTCTAGTGACTCCGGTGATAGATGAGGGAGAAACCGAAAAGAAACTTTATGTTCCAGCAGGAAAATGGATTCAGTTCTTCACTGAGCAAGAATTTGAGGGGCCGGGGTGGGTGACTGTACCTGCACCCTTGGGGCGACCCACGGCCTTCTACAGGCAAAATGCAAATGAAGAGTTTGTAGAATTGTTTAAAGAAATAAGTAAAATGGAGCTTAAAGTTCTAAATCAAGATAAATCTAAGTACTAGATGTGAAATAGATCCCTCGAATTAAAAATTGTAAGTTCTGGTTAATTTTCGTGCATCATAAAAACAAGATTCATTTTGTGGTATTTCACTTATTTTATTGTACTGGTCGTTGAGTGTACATGTAGAAAGTTTTAATAGTTCTCACTTCTTGAGACATCCACGTTTAGATCAATAAATAAAAGTGCACTAAAGGTCCATTTACACCTCCTATTGTGTGGACGATTATGCTTTTTGTTGTTGAATGAATAAGAGTCGTCCACGCAATGCATGTACACCTAGCCTTTACAGTCTCTTTCTTAACGAACCACCTGAAGCGTTTAACTCATCAATTTCATTTTCCTTTCCGGCCACAACACCTACCATATCAAGCCACCTTTTAATCACAGCCAATCTCCAGTGGTAGTCGTAAAGTCGTAAATTGCGGTTAAAAAAAAAACTCAAAAAAAACATCGAGTACTGTAACCTAGATCGCTTTTCGAGGAAAGTACGACCACGTACATTTATTCTGTCCAGTTTATGTCTGCTTTCTTTTTTTCTTTTTTTTTTATTTTGTTTGAGAAAAATCCTACGTGAGTCTTCAAATATTTCAAATGACGTCATTGACGTTAAAGTTCCTGGTCCTTTTTTCTGACGTCACTTTTGAAGCGTCCATCCTCGGTGTAATCTTCCAACCAGCCCTCCCCTCGCCACTCTGGACCCTTACCTAACAGCGGCAAGTGTATGCCGAACCTCTGAAAACGGAACATGGTCGTTTTAGTTACAGTTGTATGTGAGTCAGTGGGTGGGTGGGTGGGCGGGCAAGAAACAACATTACCGACCGCGTACGTAGTACGACGGGAAGGTGATG
>JBCAUG010015512.1:0-10931 GCA_038406175.1 Haplosyllis leylae
TTCAGTTTACCATCAACAAAGTTTGGACTGGAACATCAGCTACCATCAACCCCCCCCCCCCTCATTGAAGTGTGTGGAGCATCTTGCGGAGACTAAACCTTTGACCGCGTACGGTACAACATTCTCGTTTTTTCGGTGAAGAGATAAAACCTTTGCTATTCCACAGAAAACATGTGAGAGTTGCCTGGTAGACAAGCAAAAACTGAACGTAGGCTAGACTTTTTCCGAGCACAGTTTGTTATATCTATAGCTTTATTAGATATCTATCTATCTATAATGAAAATAATACAACAATGGGATCCAAAGCAGACCGCTACAAGAAAAATACATCCAGTGTTAGTTTATTTTACATTATAATTTCTGAAGGTAAAATTTCTAACTGTTGTTGTAGTATTAGTAGATTTGTAGTACTTATTACTCGATGATTAATACTAAGTTCTGCATACAGGTTGGCCACTGTTAGTTCAAACACGCTTTATCCGAAAACGCGGCTAAATCGGGCACCAAATTTTGGAGTTTCTAACTTGGAATGGGATTTTTGCTACATACCCAATTTTAAAATACACGCTTCCTCTTAAATAGTTAAATCAAAGAATTTCTGGCCGTGTTGTTTCGAAATATTTCTCTTGTAAAACCTTTATTTAAAGATACTTTTAATTCAAACTGTTAAATCCAAAATGTGCACAATTAGATAATATGCTTGTACATTGCAGTTGAGAATCCTTTGAATTATTCTCAACCATTACGAGAATCCTTTGAATTATTCTCAACCATTACTGCCACATTCAATTAATAATAATAATAATAATTTATTTACTCTCAGATATACATGTGCTTTTTTGAAAAAAAAGAATACACAGTTTCAATGTTGTTTAAGTTAGATTTATGTCTGAGAGAGGGATGCCCACAGTCTTCCTTTAGACTATACAACATGTTGTTGGGCACCCCATTTGTTTTTGTATATGCAGAAACACGACTAAAGTGGCCAATGTTTCCACCTTTAGTGGAATTAGCATGACAGGCATTAAACCTGAAGACCTTATGTTTCTACTTTTAACGGATTTTTTCTCCATATTATTCTGAAAGTAAAAAGTGATGGTCTTCTTTCCATACATCATAAATGTATAATTGTTGAGAACTTCAACGATTTTCTTGAAACGGTTCATCTTATACTCGATTAATAGAAACATGTTTACTTTAATGACAGCATAAGTTTGCAATAAACGTGTCACTCTTATTAGAACTTTTTGTTTTACAAACGGAAATAAAAGTTAATGAAAACACCGTTCACGAAGTTTCTCCCTTTAGTGGTCCTGAGAGATGCACATACTGTTAATGTGAACGCCATGTAAAACGTTTCCTCCTTTAAGCGCATATTAGAACAATAACATTGAATATCAAAATGCAGCCTTTATGAGTTGAAATGTTTCTTCCTTTAACAGCAAGATATACTCCGGTGTTCAAATTGTTCATGTGCACGCCACGTAAAGACGCTTCTTCTTTTAAGCTCATATTAGAACAATAACATAGAATATCAAGAGAAAAGTAACATTTACAAGCTAAAATGTTTCTTCCTTTAACGGCAAGATATACTCCGGTGTTCAAGTTGTTCTATCACTAAACTGAGTCTATGACTAAGCTGTTATTTTAATCATCACTCAGTGTTCGGATGAGTCGCTATGCCGTACCGCTTTACATAAGTTTTTCTCTTTGTGGCGTTTCCACTGGGTAGGGCATGTGAATCCTTCTGCACAGTTAGAACATCTATAATATACTACCTGGTCATGAACACGCTGATGACTCTTAAGTAACCTCTTGTCTCGTGTGGTGTAGTCACAATGTGCACAGTGCATAATGTTATTTTTATGAACCTGTGCATGTTTAGACAAATCGGAAGCACTGAAGTAACTCTTGTTACATTCCGGTTCCACACATAAGTGGTTACGTATCCTTTGGTACGTACGTTTATGTATCCTGAGTTCTGTGGTGAAGAAAAAACCCTTTCCACAATGGCAGAATTTTCTCGGAGCTTTGTGGTAGTATTGGTGGTGACTGAGGGTGGCCGGGGTGGTGAATGTCTCATCACAGTTCAGGCATTTTATGGGTTTGTGATTCTGCCAATAATGCATGTTCATCTCACCTTGTTTGCGAAAAACTTTCAAACAGATTTGACACTTGTAAGATCTTTTGCGTTTGTGCTTTCTGATCCCAACTAGCCTGGTAACAAATTCAGTCTTCCGTTTTCTTTTCTTGGGGGACACTGCTTGTCAGATTTCCTTTTGGAGTTCAGCAAGTGGTCTATCATCATCACTAGAAGATGCAATGACAGGCTCATTGGTGTCGACACCATTTTTATCTTGATTTGAGTCAGAGTCCATAGAACCATCTGTTTCTGCCTTTAATGGTGATTTGACATCAATGGGGTGTGAGAATGCTGGTTTACCAGTCCTCATGTTTCTGGCTGCTATTCTTGATGCAGAAGGTCCTTTGATCCAGTTTTTTGAGGCACATTGTTTTTTGTTTGGGGGTGATTCATTGCTGGAAATTTCTTCTTCGAAGTAGTTGGTGTTTTTTCGTGCTGCCCACTGAGGATGTCTTGAGCGGATTGTTGGTTTTCTTTCTCGCAGGGAGTAAGCTCTCATGTTAACAGAATCGGGCGTTGGCATTGTTGCTTTTGCCTGTATTATTGTATCATTTTCCAGCACAATGGTCTCATCAGATGTTGTGTCCCCTACGTCTTTGAGGTCCGAGTACGGGTCAATATCCATCCATTTATCTTTATCAAGTCGCTTGTTGTTAAACAGGTTTATGTCATCTCTAGTGATTTTTCTTAATGACACAGTGTAACGTCTTTTATGTAATTGACTTAATCAGTAGTCTTCTGCTAGATCCTGCAAGGGCCACTTCGAAACAGCGATTTTGGGTGGTGATAACCTCTGTAACATGGCCATATGGTTTCTGACTATTGCACTGTGTGGTAGACACAACTCACTTGGATATTTAAATTCCGGATTCCTTGTCATGTTTTTTACACACTTGTAAAACAACGTATCCTGATCACAAACACTTAGCAGCAGTACATCATGACAGTTTACCATAAGACTCGAAGGGGAAGATGGATCCAATGTGCTCTGGACTTCCTCTAGAGAATCCTGTTCTGTTGTCTTGTTTCCACCTTTATTGGTCTCTAACGATACGTCCCCATGTATTGCATCCTGTGAGGTAACTTCACTGTTTGCACCTTTATTGGCATCCAACGAAAAATCACCATGTACTGTATCCTGTAAAATATCTCCGTTTCTGGCATTAGTGGCAACCACGTTTGATTCTATAGAATCTGATAGTCGTACTCGTCGTTTCCATTTCAAGCTGGAAGTTCTCATCAACAGCGGATGTAGTATCTACACTGTCGTTGTTGGTGGGGTACACCATACCAGCAGAGGTTTCCTCTTCAACGTCCATGACACTTAGATGAATACTGTCCGCTTGTTCCACGTTTAAGAATGCTCGTAATAAAAATGAACTTTCATCTTTGTTTTCCATTTCAGCTTCATCATTGGGTGAGCTCCACTTTGGGAATTTGGGTGGACTCCGTGGTTTTGGTAAGATATATCCATACTTCTCTCTAAGCTTTAATTCTCCAAATATACCCGGTCTTATATAAACCAAGTGGAGGTCACAGGCATTGATCAATTCAGCTAGATTCATTGGTTCCTCAGGGTCAAGAGTTGCCCAGTTTCTGGTTTTGCAGTTTACAAACGCGTGTCTGTGGAAGATTTGACATAGTGCAAACAACAAAAGTTCATCTCCGTAATATTGATCACTACTTACTGCATCTTTCCACTCCTCTACAGTCCATTCACGTATGGCAAAAAATATTTGCCCGACACTGTCATAAACACATAGACCTGTTTGTAACCGTTCCATGGTGTCTGATCTGACACTATCCACGTCCTCCCCACTATATTCGCCAAAGAGTTCATATAAATGGTTGTTGTTAACTTTACCGTTTTTTCTGCATTTTGACAGGTCAATGGTGAACATCTTACCAATCTCGCAGTGTTCAAAGTATCTTAGCAGCATAAAGTCGTCTCTTGACAAACATGGGATTCTTTCTTGATAGTTAAAAGGTGAAACTAAACTAAGTAATTCAGCTGCGATGGAGTTGGTGGCCATCTTTGATGGTTTTGAAGGTTGTGAGTGTTTTGGCAGGAAAGTAGGTCAGGTCACATGTGATAGTTCGTGACATTGCTGAGTGGATTTGATCAATTAGAAAGTACCATGATCAGTGTTTCGGCCTTTAATGTACAGATAGTGCTAGGGTGCGAAACACATTATGTGCAAGGTGCAATTTGTTGTTTCTAACTTTAACAACGACATAGCAACTATTTGCAGTGTTTCTACAATTAGTGCTAATTGAATGGTTCAACGTTTAAAGTGACACGGCAGAGAGTGTGCAGATAATCATTTCTACTTTTAATAGTAGATTTTGATTATTCAGGTAAAGGTTGGGTTGTGCTTCATTTCTACCATTAATGAACATAATAAACTTAATTTTCATATGAAGATAGAATGTTTTTTTTACAAGAAGCAGCAAAACTTTGCAAGCTTGATTTCTCTCTTGTTTCCCAGTTTAATGGTTGTAGAGCATCAGTTCTTTTGTATATGATACAATTTTTATAGTGTTTATTCATGGCTTTGGGTTTATTTAATAGGTTCTTTTGCCTAGTATTGTAGCCATGACTCTTCACTAAACTTTTTCCCAGATGGTCGGATCAGGCGAGTTCAGTTACTCTAATGGGTAGTAGATCATTTTTGAGCTTGAAGCCAAATTTGCAATTTTCTAGTTTAACCAGATCTTGTATCTGGAGAATGCCTAGGGAGGCAAAGTTCTTTTTTGTTGCCTCTTTACCATTTATTAGATTTATACATTTATTCTGCAATTTTTGTAATTTAGTGACAGTGGATTCTGAGATCATATTACCCCATATACTTAAGCCGTAGGTTAGGTGACTTTGAATTTGCGCAAAGTACAATACCCTTTTGCTGTGAATGTTTAAAAATCATTTTCCATGATTTAATAAATTCATGTTTCTTTTGACTTTTTTTATAACCCTGTCTACGTGCGTTTGCCAGTTCATTTTTTCATCCATCCAAATCCCCAGAAATTTGGTGCTATTGACACATTTTAGTAATGTATCTCCTATCCCCACTGATTCTATTTTCATCTTTTTATTGGTTAACAGCATACATACAGATTTGTCACAGTTCATACTCAAGTGATTCGCTTTGAACCAGTCTGACAGAATTTCTAGATCATGTTTAACACACCACTCTAGATATATTAAATTTTGATGACTTTTATAGACTGTAGTATCGTCAGCAAACAATATTCCTTTGCACAATTCTAGATTCAGGTAGAGGTCATTGCAGAAAATTAAAAAATCAGAGGCCCTAGGCACAACCCCTGTGGAGTGCCTATTTTCACTGGGTATTGATCTGAAAAAATAGGCCTGCCACAAGATGCTACTTGGCATTTAGTTCTGACCAATCTATTACCAAGGTAACTTTTAAACCAATGTAATGTGTTCCCTCTTATGCCATATAGTTCCAGTTTTTCAAAAAGGATTTCATGGCTACTAGTGTTGAATGTTTTACTCAGATCAATAAAAAGTGCTAAGGTGAGTTTATCATTTTCTAGTCCTTTACAGATCTCTCCTATTAATTCTGTTACAGCATGTTCACATGAGTGCTTCTTACGAAAGCAATATTGGCTTTTAAAGAAGACATCATTTTGTACTAAGAAGTTATATATTCTGGAATACATACATTTCTCTAGTAACTTTGAGATGGTAGGCAATAGGGAGATTGGTCTATAGTTGTTAAGTAGCATTGTACTTCCACTTTTGTACAAAGGAGCTATGTCTGCTATTTTCATCCCATCAGGAAATACACCGGTTTCCAGTGATGCATTAAACAACAATGTAAGAGGTGGCACAATTTCGGCTTTAATTTGTTTTAGTAGGATATTATTGATCTCATCGTATCCACTGCTACTTTTATTTGGTAATTCGTCTATTAGTTTATTTATATCTGACTCAGTACATGGTGACAGGAACACACTGTTTGCGGTTCTTTTTATTTTAGATAGTGTTTTATACCTTTCGTGCTGTTTCCCCCTTTAGCGGCTATTTTGCCTCCAATTGAGGTGAAATATGTACTGAACTCATTTGCAATCAAATCTGCTTCAGTAATAAGCACGTTATCTATTTTGATTCTGTCAATAATGCATGTCTTGTCTTTGTTGGTTTTAATTACATTGTTGATTACTTTCCACAATCTTTTTGTATCACTCTTAAATTTGATACATTGGTTGGTGAAGTAATCGATCTTGCTCTGTCTTTTAATTTTTTGGAGCATGGCTCGGTACTGTTTGTGGATATTAATGGCTGCCTCGTTTCTGCCTTTAATGGCCTGTTCATATAGACGTAATTGTTTTTACTACATTTTAGCAAGCCCTTTGTGATCCATGGCTCACAGACATATTGCTTGGCTGGGATAGTTATTTCTTTTATCGGAATTATATTATCTATAGTGGATGTGAGTGACTCAAGAAATTTATCGTAATCCTCATTCACTTCTGTTAACCCAAGGTTCCAGTTGAGCGAACTTAGCTCATTCTTTAATGCTGTAATTTTACAGTCAGTAATACGTCTAGATAGTATTTTCTTAGTTTCCCTTTTTTTGGTAAAGATGCCTTCTATCATAACCATAGCAGGTAAATGGTCACTCAGGTCATGTATTGTAACACAACTTTTTTGATTATGATGTAATCGACTTTCTATGAAAACATTGTCAATTAGTGTTGTGCTATTTTTTGTTATTCTTGTTGGTCTGGTAATACAGGGCAGAAGCGAGATATCCATCATTTTATTTAGAAAATTATCTGTGTCTTTGTGTTGGGAAGATTTTAATAGGTCTAGATTGTGGTCCATACCAACAATGATGTCTTTGCGTGTGTCTGTCTTTATTTCTTCCATGACTTTGTTCAGATTTTTTTGAAAATCCTTCGCATTAGTATTGGGAGGTCGGTAGATTGATCCACAGACTAGGTTTCTTCCTTTAGTGGTCAGTTCAATAAAACATGACTCTATATGATCTTTAATTAGATCAAATTTGGATATGTGTCTGTAATGAATCTCCTTTGCAACTAGGATACCCACTCCTCCACCTTTGCGAGAGGTTCTTTCTAATCCTATGTAATTATACCAAGGAACATTTATTAGGTTTTTTGTGCCTGGTGTAGCCCAGGTTTCGCATAACAGTACTATATTGACTTTTTTCTTTTGACAACAGTTATTGATAAAGTTCGAAAAGTCAGATTGCTTACTAATTAATCCTCTGATATTGAGTTGAATCAACAGCAAGGAGCTGTTTGGACATGACATGTCCGGTAATTCTTCATACCTTACATAATCACAAGTGTCTGAAATATTGTTCAGACCAACATTACTAAAATCATGTGCTGGTTGATCAAGAAGATCGTGCGGGGTGTTGTTTCTTTCAGATAGACACATAATAACAATAGAAAAATGCAAGATTAAGTTTGTGCGGTGATAGTAGAAAGGGATGTGTTACAATATATATAACACAAGAAAACTGTGACAGGCATTAGGGTGGGGTGATACAATAATATTACCTTATAGTTAGGTAATTGTAGCCATGTCAACTTCTGTGCTGTTCATAATACTACGTACTTGTTCAAGGATTTCTCCAAGAAGTCCTTGGGAGTGCCATTGATTTGGGTCCAATGCGTTGGGCTGATAGAGTGGTGTACCAGTTCCCCAGTCCTTGTCTTTACAGCTTTCAACTATTTTGTTAGTTCCTGTGCTTATCAGAAGGTTACTTAGATGCTGGTTCTGTTCAAACTTGGCAAGTATGCCTGGGGTGCAGGTGGCTTTTGCATTTTGTTTCCACCTTTCATGGTCGTAGTTCTGAACATCCTTTGCTGCTATTTTACATTCAAGAGGCATGTTGGCTGTTAACACTCTATTTTCAGCTTCCTTGTCATTGAAAAATATAGTCTTTTGGTGTTGAATAAACTGTTCAGACGAATGGTAAGTTGTTCCATTTATGCTGAACTTTGTGGGATGAAAGTTACTGAGTGGATTTACTTCCCCAAAGAATCCAAGAATACCATTTTTATCATCCAGTTTACTGGTGGAGTTGAATCCATTTATTTCACTTGGCAATTGATGTATGTTATTACTCATGTAGTTTCGTCCTTTAATGATCAGGGTGGCTCCATCCATTCGACATTTCTCCTTATAATTTTCACTTCTTTGAGCTGCCTTTAGTATTGGCCTAAGTTTTCTCCTTTCTCTTTCAGTTTCCTCACTATATTGCTTGTCTATGAAGACTCCTGATGGTAAATGAGTTCTGTTACTGAGGAGGAACTCCGCATCTGATTTATGATAGAATTCTATTAGGACGGGTCTGTTCCTCATAGCTGAATATCTACCAAGTCGGCTTACATCCTTAATTGGAATCTTCTTTGCCTGATTTAGTTTATCTTCCTGACTGTCTCCAGAAATTGTGTGCGAGATGGCTGACAATACTTTTCCCTTTGTGGTTTCCGAATTCTCCCACAGGCTATCAGGTACACCTTGCATGATGATGTTTCCCTCAAGTAATTTATCTTCCAGCTTCTGAACTTTCAGACTAAGGGTTTTGTTTTCCCTCTCTACTTTTTCTAACCTGGATTGCAGATTCCTGTTTTCAAGCTTCACTTCACGACATTCTTGTATACCCTGTTTCCAGGCATTCTTGATCTCCAGTAGGATGTTGATACTTTCTTGTAGAGGGGCTATTATTGCCGCAGTATCCACACTCATTTCTTTTTTTAACTCCTGAAGTTCAGGTGATAACTTTGAGTTGTTTTTTTGGTTGTGGTCATTGTTATTCATCTTGGGTGGGCTTCCTGCATCAGAAGTTACAGGGGAGACACTCATGCTGGATGGCCGCTTGTTCCCTTTTGGATTTAGTAGTTGATCTAGTTTGGCTAGTTTCCTTTTTTGTTTTGTAGATGGAGAGGGTGAAACACTGTTATTTTTACTGGCTGCCTTCCTGGATAACCGCTGTTGGGTTCTGGATCTTGTTGTACTGCTATCCACATACTCTCGTTGTTTGTTTTTTGGGCCCAATACGTTGATGTATTTCAACAATCCCTCAGACATATGGGTTATTGAATGGTGATCAATTTTTGTATGAATAGTTTAGTCGATTCGTCTGATGTTTCCACGTTTAATGTATTCACAAGTTTTTAAGTTATTGTTTTGAGTCGGTTATGCATGCATTCCTCTTGTTGTTTACACCTTTAGTTGCATTGCTTGTAGGCTTCATAGTTGTACCTTTAACTGTCCCATTTATTGTTTCTGCCTTTAACGGCTTTTTGGTCCAACTAGGTTAATATTACTTTACCTTTAGGCACTCATTCATTATCGCTACTAGAGCTAGGTGTTACTCACAATTCCAGCACTCATTTGTTTTATTCCCGTATTTCAGTTTGATCCCTGTATATTCATGTTCCTATATATCCAATTTTTTTATGTTACATCACCCCATATATGCCCATTTTTAGGGGTAATTCAACCCATAAACATTTGCTGGTGGCGTGACAAATAGAAATTTTCGATTAATCTTAAAAGGATGATTTCACGGTTCAATGTCTGATCTCAGTGCTGGAACTGACAGTCTATGACAATTAGACACAAAGGATTAGTTTGGTCAACACAGCTAGGAGGCTGGATAGAGACAAACCAAGATTTATTATTTTATTTGGCCATAACATATTTCAAAACACTTGCAAGTTTCAAAGAGGAAATTTATGTAAAATCTGGAATCAGAGATTCAGTACAACTCACTACCAAAACCCCTTGTTTCATCAGCTCTCTACTTAAAGGCTTAAAAAAGGAAACACATTTTAAATAATTTTGACAAATTAGACTAGAATGACCATTTAGAAACAAGAGAATGTACATATTTTACTACTAATTTGTGAGAGATACAATCACAGAAAATACATTTCACCTGGGAATGTCCCAACCCTAATTTTTGATGTGCATGTGAAATGCTCCTTTGCATAGCATAGCATAGCATACAGTTCACAAGGTTGAATTCAAACTGTCTCAGAACTAAATCAGATTTGATAGATTAATTTGGAAATAACCAAATCTTTTCTAAAAAGATTTGTAATTACATTTAGTTGTGGACTCCAGGAGAAATTAGTACTGAATGAGTTGGATTCCAAAATTCTGACCTTGTGTACTAAATCTGAAAGGGGTTGAAAGAACTTGGATCCACACAATTCATGCACATTTCTACTTAGATTTGGATCTGATATATGAGGAAATTTATTCCCCAAATTGTGTCCACTGTGTTCAGAAAAATATTTCCTGGTATGTATTCAGAGCAAAAAACTCAGTATGAAATTCCTTTGATGAATGTTGAACCAATTCCTGAATCTATTGCATTGCATACAATTTTAAAATTTGGATGTGATCCAAAGAAAGGGAAAATTAAAGTTCCTTGAATTGGGACATGCTGTGTTATTAGTCTTGATGCAGTGGTGGATTCACAGAGGGGTATAATGTGCGATATTTACCGTACACGCTGTTGCAATTATTTAAACTGGTGAAATGGAAATTGGTCTTTAAATTCTGCCATATGCATAAATTCGAGTTTGCCCTCAAATAGATCATTCTGCCAGAATTGTATTGATTGAATATACTATTGGGTCAGTTATTGAATTAAATTCTTGTTAAAGATTTGCCAAAGACTTCACAAGGGTTTGGTAAAATAATATTGAAAACATGATAAATATTTATCAAATATTTGGCAAAGTTTTATTTAACCATAAATGATCCCTTACC
>JBCAUG010015523.1:0-10930 GCA_038406175.1 Haplosyllis leylae
CCGCTGGTCGGCTGGGGCATACTATATATACAAGGTCATGCAGTGGCCTTGACCTTGGTCGGGAGGGACTCCGACAATCAGCATACTCATGTGAGAGGCCATTTTCCAGCTCTCCATGTTGGACTGGTAAATACGTGATTTACCAAAAATCTACACCGGGTGAGACCTCATTTCATTATACTTTGGCAGAATAGGGAGGGATACTAGGGCCCTAACCCATGATGCCTTGAAAGAGGGACCCCCAACCCTGTAAAAAATAGACAGACGCATTAGGAGTCACACAGCTTAATTCAACATACAGTTTTGTAATCAATGTCAGGTACGAAATGTACACAAAGTCGCCATTGAATTTGGTGGTAAAATCTTGAAATTCTCCAGTAGACTGCGTCTTTCAGGGTCTACAGTAAAAGGAGTCAAAAAGTTTGTGCAACATTACCAACAATGATTGGAATATTTTCGTTTGGACCATTGTAAGATAATGTGGTTCCCATACATTGACATAGTGTTACAACTGATTCTCTTTGTACAGCACATGAAAAGTATCCATACTCATCCGTTTTCCATAATTTATTGTAATGAAACCTAAATCGGGTGAGGATTTCAGTTTGATTCTTCGAAATGACTTCATATGCATACTATCTGCAATTGATTGTCCATTTAGGAACCGTTGGCATTGGTGACAACTTTTATGTCGTTAGAAATGGACTCCATTGACTACAATGACAGTGCATAATTCTGTCTTTGTCTCCAAGTCTGAACAGTAACATCAGTAACCATGTAACCCATTCCTAACGACATAAAATGTTCACATCCTTATCGTAAAGTGCAAACATTCCAATTTATTTAGAAATTTCAGGTTGAAGTGGAATTGATTCAAAAAACGCATCACACCCTTTTAGCTTAAGCCTCGCCTCGTCATAACATGTTACTGTGACTCATACAGCAAATAATACTCATAATAGTTGGTTATTAAAAATCATATACTTTACCGAAAGATGCGCGCCGTGAAACAACTTTTTCCGCGATGTGAATAATATCAACATCACTAGCAATGATCGCTCCTATCCAATCATTTGCATGGATACTAATTCACAATGCTATTTGGTTCATTAACATCTCAACACTGCTTTCTGCAACAAAGGTCATGGGATAAATAGACGGCCTTACTTGACGATAATTGCTAGCAATGGCTTCAGACGAATATTCTTATCTCAAACTTTTACCAAATAACCTAAAGATATTTCCCGGACTGAAGCTGGTTCATGTTTACATTTGAGCAAAAACGTCTTTAATGGAAACACGATGAAATGAATTTCAATAGAAGAAACTTCCAGTGAGTAGGACTCAGCACGAGGGTGTAAGAAACGCTCTCCGAATGAGTATCAAACCGGCAAAAAGCATGTTTGAAATTCAGTGATAATACCTTAAACAATACAGTACATCATCCAGAAAAGACAACAGAGGCTCTGAATGGAACCAAACAATAACACACTATTCTGTACACAATACAAAAATAATAAATTGTATACCTTTGTTTAAAGTCGTTCCGCTGAAACCAAGTGTTGATCTTTTGTCTTCTTTTTTAGATCCAAACGTGTTCTGACCAGAGAATAATACAACTGAGATGTACAGTGACTGTCATTAAACCAGACTAGCAAGAGCAAGACAAGTGACAAGCTTTTTGTGCAGTTGGGTGAAGCTTGGGAGCTGCACACGTACGAAGACGCGGGACATTCTTTGAGTCTGTAAAGCTGTACCCAGGCAGATTCTATTTAACCTAATGTTTCTTTACGATGTCGATTTACTTTTATAATGGGCGGCACATGTAACCAAACAAAGAAATAGCCTTATATTTTGTCGTGTAATATCTAAAATTGCCATTTCATTTCTTTACACACTAACTCCAGAGAAATACTCATATCTGGAAAAGATAAACAATATGAACTGTTGTTCAACCTTATGGAGCAAAATATTAAACGTAGTATATACAAATCTGAGACCTTCCATTAAAAAAACATACTTCACTCTTTATGACGAGAAATTGCAGTAAACGCTAACTTGTCGTCTTTTGAACAAACTTTTCATGTTTCTGATAAAAAGTATAACAAAGGCGCATTGTAATATGATCTCAGAGTATAGCTTTATGTACATACACTTTCTCCAAAATGCATTACACAATGGTATGAAGATGATACAGTTTTTAAAGCTGAACGTTTCTTATCTCTCAAAAGATAAAACACAGCTTATTTAACAAGTAAAACGCGTCGGTGTGCAAAATTGTAACAAAAGACAAATGGAGATCCTTTCACAAGCACCAATTACACGAATATTTCCTTATTTAATAAAACAACTCCAATAAGGACTACTTTCTGTGAGATATAATTGGTTTTCATTAAGTGCACTCTATTTGAATTAGCTCACAGAGATAAATTAGATAAGACATCTCCCTGGATGTTCATGCCAAAACCTGCGGATATTGGTTTTATGCAATTTAGATTTCTGTTCCGACAAATATTAAATTTCACTGTAAGAAGATGTTTGTTTAGTTGATCTGATCAAATGTTTGGTTGTACAACAAGAAATTTGAACTCCAGCTCAAGCACAGAAATTGTTTAAATTTCAAAACAAATTCTGGCCCATGCAGGACCAAATCGGAACAATTTATTCAAAATAGTTAAAAGATGTTCTTGAGCAAAGATTTTGGCCCAAGTCTTTTGGGGCTAAGGTTCAAGAGCAAATTTATCAAGAAACTATCCTTTTGGTACATTTGTATCAATTTAACTGATCATTTTTACCTGCTTTTGACCGGGCCTAATGTGCGTTTATTTTTTTTTTCTGTATGAAGATAGCCTAATCTTCTGAATATTCGTCTGTACTGACTATGAAGAGGATTGGGAGGCTAATTCCTTGGCTTTAGGTACTTCCTTCATTTCCTGTTTTTTCAATACGTGAGATGAAGTAACTCAGTGAGTCAGTAACTCTGATTACTTTTCTTGGTGTTGTATTCGGGTCGAATTTGTGCAATGACTCTTTGCCAAATTCAGATATACTATCGAGTGAACACAGAAAAACTTCATTTGTTTTTATGCACTGCATTCATGAGCCAGGTATCTTAGAAAACATGCTATACAGTAGCAGGTTGTTTCGAAATTTCTGTGAAAACCTGTGCGAAAGGATTGAAATAGTTAAAAGCATGTTGTTTTGTGCAGTTTCATATCACAAAGGTGGAAAAGGTTCAATTTTGTTGTTATTGGTCAGTGAAATTGCACTGGCACAAGAAGGTTACACATTACAAGTAAATGGTAAAGTCAGTACATAAAGGGAGGTGGCTATACCTCCTGGTCAATTAATAACATTACAAGGTTGTAAAGTACTGAAAGAGACACTTTCGTGATACGGTGGTTCTGTAATTCTTGGACAGAGCAAGTCTGTTTCAACAAAGGCTTTTCTGTAGCTGGACTTTAACGAGTTCTTCATCAATAGCTGAAAACAACCACATGACCATGATGTGTCAGAAAATTAATAGAACTTGTCAGTGCGATTTGATTGATTATGAACCTAGAGCTCTTTATTCGATCTTCATCTAAATACAGTGTAGATGTGTCAGAGGCTTGATATTCATTTTACTAGTTCCAGCCCGCGGGATTCGGGAAGCTAATGTTTTCAGAGGTGTCTGTCTGTCCACAGTGGGGTACCTCCTGGTCCTGTCCAGGTCCTGTCTGGGGAGGGAGGAGGGATTACCCCAGATAACACCAGTAGTACCCCTCCCCAGACCGGAGTAGGGAGTACCCCATCCCCAGACGGGACCAGGCGTACCCTCCAGACAGGACTAGGGGTGACCCCTCCACCCTAGACAGGATTTGTTTCCCTATGCTGCAAACATACATTGTTTACACTCTGCATTGTTTACATACATTGTTTAACATTCTGCAATGTATGCAGAATGTTTTCCAACTTGAAAATAAATCATCATCTTTTTGGTGATCATTTCTTTAAACATCACAAATTAAGATGGACCTGCTTTAATGTTAGAGACATCTTCATGCTGTGTTTCTGTACAGTTGAAGTTATAAAATAATTAAATTTTGGTTTTCTGCAGATGACTTTGGAGCATTTCTACAGACAATTTTTGTTGTGTAAACTGGTGTAGTATCATTTACAGACCCCTTCCCCATAATAAGTGGACCCCCTCCTGAAAATAAAATGTTTGCAGTTTGTATACAGGTCTCCCTGCTTATGTCGACACCTCTTAACTCGACAAACTGCTTTATTCGACCTTTTCTCTTGTTCCCAACTTAACTCCTATCATGTAAATAGAGGTTGTTTACCTCGACCTCCTTTTACCTCTAACATTTTACATGGCTCCCTTCAATGTCGAGCTAAGCGGGGAGACCTGTATAAAGAATCTCAAACAGAAATATTGATATATAACACAACAGTTGTAGCATCCCCACAAAAATCAGGAAAATTCACAAACTCCTAATTATCTCAATTGAATTATCCCGAATTAACAAGTGGCATTCCAAGTTTTGTTTGGCAATATTCTGAAACACATTTTCAAAAATATACAAAAAAAAAGAAAAAAAAATCCTGATGTAAAAATTTGTGATGACATAATCCAATCTGCAGGGTGCTTATCCTAGGGCCAAGGTCTAACGCTGCTGGCTACTACACTTAACACTTAAGCCCTTAGCTTACATGTACCCTTTACCCTTCTACCTTCTCCCCTGACAGAAAAGTTTTCAATTAAGGTATAAAAAACTATTGAATACTTTTTCTTGCAAATGATACATGATCAGTAAGGAGTGGTAGTTTTTCTAAATGTTTACAATAATTTAGTATAATTTTTACTTTTTATACCTTTTTTATTTGTTAAATAAGTTTGTTTTTATTAAATATATTCTAATATCAAACATTAAGACTTTTAAAATAATTTAGTTGCAAAAAACAACATTTATGAAAAATGGATCCTACTCTCATCAATCAAAATGGTTCCGGGGGCATAAAAAGGTGGGGAGGGCGGGTCGGTTGAAATCACCACACCGGATTCAGCCCGTGAAATTAGCATTATTCATTTATTAAAAAGTCCTGTCGACAGAAAGATAGAAAGCAAATATCTTGATTCCCATACAAATTAGTCGGGACAAGACACATTGTAATGTTCATGAAACTACTCAGGGTCTGAGGAGTCTGAACCTGCTCACAGAACCGTTATGATATGAGGTGAGTAACAGTGGCAACTTCAAATTTCAATCGAATCTACTTGGATAGATATGAAACATATGACCAATGTACTTATTCTTTAGATTTTGCAAACTAGAATTTATAGCTGCCAAAATGCAATGAAAAAAGATTGATGACCAGCACTTTTGGCAATGGAGGAATAATTTCGTAGGGAGGTAATTAGACCTTGTTTCTGTTCCCTCTAGTAATTAGATAATCCATGTAGTTTTGAGCCCGACGAATTCCCATATCACATCCATCTCTTATTAAAAGCAAATAAGGAAGCTTATCACTCATGCGTAATCAACACTTAGTTAATTGCCAAAGAGGAATAGAATCGTGTGGATTTTTCAACATTTTGTGGCGAGTTTGTACTTGAGCATGGTACAGTGTAACTAGTTGTAGGTTGTATTTTATACCGGTGTTATTCCTGCAGATTTTCTTTTGTTGGAAAAGTCAACATTAGCCTCACTTGTCAGGTACCAACAATTGTGTTTACACGCAGCTCCCATCATGTCGATTGCCAATCTTCTGGACGGAAACATATTCCTATTTTACCGCCTGCATCCGAAGGATGGGGAAGATGCTGTTTTCACAGATATGTGTCTGTCCACGAGAGGGAGGGGTACCCCAGTCCTGGTCCTTGCCCAACCCCTTCCCCCAGCCAGGACCAGGATGGGGTACCCACCCCAGGACATGGTACACCTTCTCCACCCCACCCCCAGTCATGAATAGGACAGGGTACCCTCCCCACTCCCACCTCTTATTGGATCTCTATTGGATTAGTAACTGGGACAATAACTTCTCCTAACAGCTTGTCAAGTTTCTTATTTACCAATGGTCTCACGGCTATCAGGCAGTTCCTAGATGTGTCTCCAACTGGTAGTGAATCCTGTTGCAGTGAGATGTGGTAAGTATTGAGAAATTTTCCAATTTCTTCAAATTGATCTGGGTAGGTATAAGATTATTTCAAGAGTTAATTGGTTTGTAATGCTTAGCTTTAGGTCCTGTCAAATGTTTGACAGGTTTATCTTTTTTTCTTCTGAAATCCACTGAGCAGTTGAGGTGAGCAATCATCAGTCTATAGGAAGGTAAAAGTAATATTACTGGTCCAGGTGTATGTATCTGCAACATGCTTCATGAGAAGCAGCGCATAAAATTGTAGTCTTTGCTTGAATGTGTGTTATATTAAGGTGGTGGGGTTGTATATAACTGATGGACTGTTCGCATCAATAAAAGCAATGCAAGGTTCTTGTTCAATCTCATAAAACAGTAAATTCTTTTGTCGGAACAGGTGCAAACCAGTTCACAGAGAGGGGGCTACAGAGGAAACTTGAAATTTCTGAAGATCGTTGCTGGATTAAGTAAACAACTTTGTTTTTGTACAAATGGTTTTCGGGGATATCTTACCCTCGCAAGATATGGAAAGCGATCAGTTGTTTTTTACAGCAAACATACATAGTTGGTATCTTGAAAATTGCTGACAAATGTGTAGAAACCTCAGATTGAATGTTTTTACTATTTGTCTAACTGAAATCCTTGCGCAATCTAATAATGTTAAGATCTATCCAAGCCTCACTGAGAAAATATCTTGCTGTCAGTGACTATTGTAAGGAATTAGAAACTTACTTAGAGCCTCCAGAAATCTGATCTGAATAAGCATTTCCAGTGATAATGCAGGACTTTTCTTTCTTGGATTCATCGATAGCATGAAATATTGCATGCCGACCAAAAATTGAAAGGAAGAACACAATAGTACAAAGGTCTCTAACATGTGAATAAGCGCCATTGGATTGCAACTTTTAAATGGAGTCCTTTGTCCATTCAATTTTTAGATACTAAAACGTTTGGTTATTGTCGACAATGGAAAGTTGGTAACAAAAATATTCTGCTTGGTGGAAATCCAACGTTCATGTAATGTAGGTGTTTTAAAATTATGTATCTTACATTTCACATATTACTTATTGCTTGAGAAGAATTTTTGGAGTCCTAAGACACAGTAGCCTCATGAAGGGTCTTACTAATATTACCATTCAAGTGGCTCTTGCATTGAGGCTAATTACGAAGGTATACGACTTCCTGTCCTTCCTGTTGCTGTACGTGACGCGCAGTAAATAACCCAGTCGTGCTCTTTCATTCCTGCTCAAATTGCCTAAATCATTAATGAACCCAAATCAAAAGCTTCTTCACTGCTCTCAGCTAAACAGACAATTATTCCGAAAAAGTAGAAGGTTCTGATACGAATCGCTCATGCTAATTGTTTCACCAGTCTCATGTTATCGCAGATCATTGTTGTTTTAGTTCCACAATGGATGATGATTCTACGTTACGACTTCGAAAATAACCAATTAATAGCCGGTACACATGAGACTCATCAAGACCGCGGACTACGTTTACTGTGCAACTCTGCATGATTTTCCCGAAAAAGTCATGTACTGCTTAATTTCTTCCTCTCTTTTTCTGCTCGGCCAGAACCCGCAGAAAGATCAAGGAAAATGGTGAAATGAGAGACAGCAGGAGACCATTGCCATAATTGAGGTCTGCCGAGGCGTGTCATGAGTATAAGTACGACACAAACCACGACTGTCATTTCTAAAATTGAACAACATGTGGACATTATTCTTGAGTGTGATATTTTCTTCATCAGTGACGAGTAGCTCTCCACAGACTTTTCAGATAGTGCATTTGAGTTGTAAGGATCTAAGGAGAAATTACACTTGAAAGAAATATTCGAATATTCAATAATTGACCAAAATCCAACAGTACACTATACTGGTCTTGGATACAACAATATAATTTTTTTATTAGCAAATGTAAGCTAATAGATAAATTTGTATTAAAGTTGAAATAGTGTGAAAACTCAAGTGCCATTTCCTTATTGATAACCTATTAATGGTCATGAAGTCAGCAATTTTTGTCTGGCACCTTGGTCATCATCCCCATTTGAATACGACCGGTGATAACTAAGAAACGGAAACTTATGAATGATGGCTCTTTCGAACGATTTACACATGCTCTGGAAGTAATTTCGTAAGGTCTCTTTGCCTGAGGGAAACTGAACTCTGTGCAGACTAAATTTTTTTCTTCTGCCAGGAAAGGGAATTTTTTTCACCAGATTATCCTAGGAACAAAACACGACATAAACTTCGCTAGAACTGGAGTTGCTTCATGACACTTTGGGGAATTTTTCTGAGCGAGGTGAAAGATATTATTTTCGCATGGCAGGGACCATGTAAATATGTACATGAGGTGAGAATGTCCCATGCAAGGTGAGAATGTCCACTTGAGTCGAAAATGCCCACATGAGGTGAGAATGCCCATGTGAGGTGAGAATGCCCTGCAAGGTGAGAATGCCCATACGAACTGGCTTTTGACGTGGTATACGAGCCACCTGGTGAAATTCTTCACTCCTTGATATTATAATTATTTCTGGTAAAAAAAGATTTTCAACAAAAGTGAGAGTAGTTTTTCATGCTATTTGATACGTGTCCATAAACTTTAACATCCAGCTATACTGTTGCATTATTTCGCCAAAGGCAACTTTCTATCTCACGAAGTTATTTTCACCCTGCGGATACGGACAATGCCATCACAAATTTTGATAATGGATTTTTTTTTCTTTTTTTGTAAATTTTTGAAAATGTATTTGGGAATGATCAAGCATCTAAAAATAATTATATTTTAAATTTGAACAAAACTTGGAATGTTGTTTGCAAATTCACTACAGTTCACTAAGGACAATTTCGAGTTGGTAAATTTTCCTGATTTCAGTGGGGACCACAACACTTATATTTGAATGTTTCTATTTTAAATTCCCCACCCACTGTAAACATATGTTTGAAAAATTATTCACAAGAAAACATATTTTTGCCAAGTTTTGTTTCTTGAAATTAGTCTCTAACAAAGTTCGTATCTGTAGTGTGCTTACTTAATCGATGAAAAGTCCGAATTAAATGGAAGACTCGACTCTTTCGAAGTTGAAGTATCTGGCTCGAATTACTAAATTTTACAGAAAGTTGCACATCCTTTCTCAAGTTCACTGAGGACACACTCTCAGGATTACACTCGTTGAATTCGTTTTATAACCCAAGATTTGGGACCAGTAATAATATCCACGGAAAAATCCCTCCCAACGTATGTATTCTTACAAAGTAATCTTTGTTTGACATTTGTATATTTCATGAATGTTTTGGGTGTCTTACCCATAACACTTGTACAAACGTCACCAAACATTACAGCTTCAACTCCTTCTTCCCCACGGGCGGTTTCATCTTCAAGTGTTACATTGATTGCAAGTATTTCTTCTTTCTTTTTACTTTTGGATTTGCACGTAGGATTGTTGCATTTTTCTCCTATCTTTTTTGTCCTGCAACTTTTGCACCCGTGGTATGTAATCGGGCGAGCTTGGCTGATGATGCAATTTTTTATTTCAAATAATCCTGATAATCTATTTTCCTTCAGATGTTTTATAGTTCGGGTTTCAGTCGGTCGCGAAATATTACATTTTGACTTTCTCTTTTTGCCAACAGTTGATGAAATTTGTTTTGATAGTTCATTATCTTTCGGTAGTACTCTAATCATAGAACCTTTTGTGTCATATCTGACACAAATGTACCTAGCCCCACGTTCCAATATAATTCCACTCACTTCTAACACTCGCCCCTTCCTTAACCCCAGGCTGTCCATTTTGGGTATCTTACCAAATATCGCTACCTTTAGCTCTTTCATCTCTGAGTTAACTAACTGTATTTCTCGAATCCGCTCATTCGATTTTATGGTCTTAGTTTCGTCGCTCTTGATTCTCCCTATTATTCTTACTTTAGATTTAACGCCAAATGTTTGTACGTCATCGAAACAATTGTATTTACTCCGGTCAAGAATGTTTGGTCCATTTTCTGAAATTTAAAGATGAAACCATAAATATGTTTGGAAGGTATGGAAATTTCCAGGAAATGACAACGCCCATGTTCTCGATAAAACAACTGCTTTTTTTTTTAGTAAAGAGCAGTAAAAATGATGGGGATCTTCTTCACTATGAATAATTTTTACCATGACAGTTAAATAAATATCAGGTAGTGAAAGTTTCACCAGGCGGCTCGTTAAGGCAGGGCATGAGGCCTCGTACCCTTGTTCCCTGGGCAGGAGGCCTCGTGCTCATGCAGTTTTGAACTAGTTTTTCATTCCCCACTGCCTCTCCTGGGCAGGAGGCCTCATGCCCTGGGTGGGAGGCCTCATGCCCATGCAGTTTGAACTAGTTTTTTGTTCCCACTGCCCCTCCCTGGGTGGGAGGATTAGTGCCCATGAAGTTTGAACTAGTTTTTCATTCCCCACCATCTCTCCTGGGTGGGAGGCCTTTCAGCCTGGGTGGGATGCCTTGCACCCAGGGCAAAAGGCCTCTCGCCCTTACCAACATTGCTACATAGATGTTACCTCTTTGAAGCTCAGATCACAAATGACAAGATCTGGCATGATTCTTTTCCAGTGTGGTAGGCCTCGCACCCAGGGTGAAAGGCCTCATGCCCTGATTCTTTTCCAGGATGGCTGGCCTTCCACCCAGGATGAAAGGCCTCCTGCCCTTATTCTTTTCAAGGGTGGGATGCCTCCCACCCAGGGTGAAAGGCCTTTTGCCTTTACCAACATTGCTACATAGATGTTACCTCTTTGAAGCTCAGATCACAAATGACAAGATCTGGCATGATTCTTTTCC
>JBCAUG010015534.1:0-10930 GCA_038406175.1 Haplosyllis leylae
CTTTAAAAAAAACGTCAACTTCGCAAGTTGTGCGGTATATTTCGGTGCGGCCCTGTCTTATTACCTTCCCTCGTACTACGTACGCGGGCGGTAATAAAGAAAAGCAAAATGGCAAAGTAGTCAGCATGTTGATTTGAATCTGGCCTGTGTTGTAGTTCTCCGATATTTCAGATGGGATAATGGCATCTGCATTAATAACATCTGCAGGAGGAGGAACATCTCCGCATCTGGATGTAGAGCATCTTACCATCTGCGTGTAGAATGTTGGTCTCATGTTTAGAGAGCAACTTAATATACATGTGCTAACCGCTTACTGAGTACTAACCGGTAGTACTTACTGAATACTCATTGGGAGGTACATTCGTACCCGAAACTCGTAAACATCACCATCAGCAAGGAATTGTTTTCTACGGGTTCGTTTACACTCAGTGAAAGCGATAATCAAATTCCGACGAAATCGCACACAGTTGTTTTTCAAATGTTCAATATGCATGCTGTGCCAAATGATAAAAAAAGATCAAACCCGTGGTTTTACGTCCCCCAGAACAAAGTCTGGCCAAGCCAATGTGGCCTTATGAGACAGCGCGATGTAAGTAAACTTGAACTTTTTCCCGCGCAGGTCAGGAGAGCCCTGTGCTTTATAGTTAGAGGGTTGTTATCTTCTTTCTAATTTATTTAATAAACCATCCCCATGGTTTGTCAAGGACTTTGCAGATATAGCTTCTTCATGGGTTATAGACTTCTTTCCTTCTGTGACAGTGACGTTGACGTCCATGTCGAAATTGATTTTTGACGTCACATACATCACCCAAGAGTAGGGTCTATTCACAGTGAGCGAGGGAGAAAGCAATGTCGCAGTATTTTTAATGATGCCATTCACCAGAACTCTGTGTTCTGACCAGGTTTTTATGTCACAACATGTCAGAAGTGTGTACTGCAACCTTAAACTGTACAACTATAAAAAGATAACCTAGGATCAACTTTTGATTTTGCTTTCGTCTTCAGTCAGCTTGAGTGGTCCTTTGTGGTTGATTACAGTTCATTCGTATCATTTTCTGTAGTTGTATTGTTGCTTCAGATGTAATTAAAAGTATGTAAAACTTACGAAATTATAATGTGTAACTCTGAAGTGCTTATGTTGCTCTCCTGACTTTCGTAAGTTTTTAGACCAATAATAGGAATTAGGAATGCATTGAACATTTTACACATTAAATTTTATTTTAAGTGAAAATGTTTGCAAAAGAAAGAAGATTCTACAGAATTTTGAAACTGATATGCCTGTCTCATTACAATGTTTTCAAGAAAAAATTCAATGTGTCAACCTTTATGTATTAAATTTATTACCTATGTCACCTATTTTGGAAAACATTCTTCTTTCAAATTTTTTCAGTAAAATTTAATTTCAAACTAAAATGTCATTGAACATTTTTATTCCATTGCGAGAGGTCTTGGATTACCACAGGTCGGATTCAAATCAAGATTCTGACTACTTTGCCATTTTTCTTTCTGTGATTTCTCTTTTCTCAAGATAACATTTAAACATCTAAAGAGTGCAATCGGTGGAAAATTCATATTTCTATCCAACTGAAGATTTAGATTTGAATTACACAATACAAGAAAATTTTTATTGAAAATATTGCATGTTTTTAGTTCTTCCAACATTGCATTTTGTTGTCTTCAATGTTTGAGGTTTTGCTTGAATGTATGTGCAAATTAAGTCTTAAATTGAACAAAAATATTAATTTTCCACTGATTGCACACTTTAGATTTTCAAATGTTGTCCTGAGGTAAGAGATTTCAAAGAAAGAAAAATGGCAACGTAGTCAGAACCTTGATTTGGATCCGACCTATGATTACACATTACGTTTATCAGCCTACCGGAAGAAGATCCCATTCTGACTGCTTTATAAATAGGTTTGTGGTTGTCGATGAGATTTTTTTTTCAGTTCAGTCAGAATTTGGTGTCCACAGAAGGAAAATTGTTTTCTCACTGACAACCATCATAAAACTATTTGCGAACCAGTCAGAAATTAATATTCTTCAGTCAGGGTGTTTTTGGAAGAAATGATAACAACGAGCAACAAGAAACGTCCAATAAACAATGAATTTATACATTCATTTCATTCAGCTAAAATTGTAGTTCGATACAAATAACATAAATAACAGAAGATATTAACACTGACTGCGTTAATGCATCACTTTTTATTCGTTTGGCGTTAACAAAGTTTTGTCTTGAGTGGCAGATGTTTTCAGATGCTGCCGCTTGCAGGTACTCAGATGACCAGATGGGTTGTGTTAATTCACTTGATAGTAAGATGCTGCTGAGAGATCCGAATTCCTGATACACGTGATGGCAGTGAATTGGTCATATTCACGAATTCCTGACTTTGCTAATTGGGAAGCACTCATTATTATGAATTCTTTGCATTGCTAATTATGAAGTCCTCATTGCTATGAATTCTTTATGAGAAAAAATGTCTGCACACGAAACTCAACGGTGGTGGTATAGTTGTTAATACCAGTGTTACAAATAGCTATTCTGCAAATAACAATTTCAATTGCTTCACACTAAAACGATATGAGTAGACAATATCATAGGTTCTTCTATGTGGAGGCTTTGTTTGGTGGTTGCACACTTTTTGATCAATCGTACCAGAAGGACAGAAAGGAAATTAAGAAAACTAATGAACTATCTTATATTTAACCTTTTGAGGAAAACCTGCATGGGAATTTGAGAGCTTTTTTGTTGTGGAAACGTCCTTGGATTCCATTTACACAAGTGACATGTAGTGTAATACTCCTCACGAAGGATTCTCGTTTCAATGTATCTCAGCCATTTCAAACAAAACACAGTCGGCGTAGTGTTACCAGAGAACGCACTTGTCCGACTGTCATGTCACAAAAAGGATAATTGGGCGAAATGTTTAAATAACATTATGATGACGATTTCGAGTGACAAGAGATCCTTCCATTTTTGATATAGTTAATCTACAGATCTTTATGTTACAGTACAGAGGAAAAAATGAGCTATCTAAAAATGCAACTGAATCCATCAGACTTATTTGAGTTTTTCCTAAAGGACTTTCACTGAATTCCCTGAATTCAGTGAATCAAGACAAAATCCAGAAGTAGTATGGCTACCAGAGACACTCCACAACTGACAATAGACACATTTCTAGATGCAGTGGTAAAAAAACAATTTGCATTACTGTCTCTAAGATGGTATCTATTCACAGTGGTGAATCACAATGGATATCTAACCAGAGGTAGTAATGCAAGTGCACATTCTATCACCATAAATAGTAATGTATCTGGTGCTAGTTGGGTGATATCTTTGGTAACCATACCACTTTTGGATTTTGTCATGTTTCACTGAATTCAGTGAAACTCATTTAGGAAAAACTCAATTGTCATTGACTTGAAAAGAAAAAAAGATAAGAAGGAAATGCAGAGTGATGATTTCACATCTTCTCTAATTTCAACCAACTTGTGGTTCTCGCGATAGATAGACTCCATTACATTTCTTTCACCTTTTGTATTCAAATACAATCATTTAAGAATACCGAGAAAGGAACTTATACGAAGCTGCTCTACGGAAGGAGAATAATTTTCAATGAAAAATACAACTTTTTGTTGGTTTTTTTTTTGTTACCGACTTCATTGTGATAATCAGTGTATAGATTTTTTTTAAAACTATGGTTTTATTTGGTACTTTCAGGTGCACTTGTAATGCCGTTCGCGATTCTACTTGAAATGACAAACCAGTATTGGTTGTTCGGCCACGACTGGTGAGTAAAGCTGTTTATTTGGCTTATATTCTGTGTGTAAAGTTCTTCGTTTTATATTCAAAATTGTCACAAAATATTATTGAAGGTTGAAAGCACGAATTCGACCACAACTACATCTGTAGAAAAAAGTAAAGAAAAAGAAGGCCATTGAAGCTGTAGTTCAGATATTATGTTTCGTGGTCTCTCTGTCCAGTTAATGCTGGAATAGTTATGTTAGTCTACAGTTTCCAACCAAATTCAACCCCGGCAAATTCCGGGCAAATCACATGAGAAACATGTCCCTACAAAACTGTACAGATCACTTCAACTGATTTCCACTGATTTTGTAAGCATACTCCTGCTTTTGGATAATATTTGTATCTTGGGGTGACCCGCAGGTTTCCTCATTTACGACCCGCAGATTCATATCCGAGTGCATCACCTGCATGACATAATGACAGTTATAAGGTTTAAATTCTATGACCCTTAGGGTCATCTCTGAGTGCTAAACCTGCTCAACATGTTAACTGTCCCAATGTTCAAATACTATTATCCTTAGGGTCACCCTGGAGTTCTACACCTGCTTATCATATTAACTGTTAGAATGTTTTGGCACTATGATCCGTAGAGTCACCTGTAAGTGTTATAGCAAATTGACGTTACTGTGAAATGTGTCGTTTCTTTGCAGGTGCGATGTGTGGCACTCGGTGGACGTCCTGGCGAGCACCGCGTCCATCTTGAACCTCTCCATGATTTCCCTGGACCGGTATTGGGCCATCACCGACCCGATCGCGTATCCGAGCAAGATGTCCACGGGACGCTCTCTGTGTCTCATCGCGCTCGTCTGGATCTGTTCCGCCGCCATCTCGTTCCCCGCCATCCTGTGGTGGAGGAGCGTCGCTCCGGCGTCTCAATCAGCCCACGTGTGTTTGTTTACAGACGACGCCGTGTATCTGGTGTTCTCCTCCCTAATCTCGTTCTACATCCCGATCACTATCATCCTGTTCGCGTATTATAAGATTTACATTGCGGCCACGGAGCAGATTCACAGTTTGAAAGTTGGTGCTAAAGTGATGCATACCTCAAACGGGGAGGGAGGGGAGGCTATGACGTTGAGGATTCATCGCGGGGGGTACATGGCGCAACAGACGCAGAGAAGGTTTCAAAATGAACACGTGACTTACACGCGTGCGGCCAATAGTGACAGCGACACTGAGAGCCCGGTTCATATAGTCAGGAATAGTCACGCACGTGACCACACCATGACGCCAACACATGCGCATGGAGGTGGTGGTGGCGCGGGTACCAGTCATCAACAGGATGACGTCATAAACCCCCACGGTGACGTCAAACCTTCCAGAATGATCTCCAAGAAATGGAAACACTTTGCGTTGAGCAGGAAACTGAGCAAACTTGCCAAGGAACAGAAGGCAGCAAAAACTCTGGGGATCGTAATGGGCGTCTTCTGCCTGTGCTGGGTCCCCTTCTTCGTGACTAACGTTCTGTACGGGATTTGTAATGTGAAGTGTGTTTATAGGCCGGAAATCCTGTTTCCGATCTTCACGTGGCTCGGGTATTTAAACTCCGGAATGAACCCCATTATCTACGCGATGTCCATGAGGGATTTCCGCCGAGCGTTCACCAAGATCCTCTTCTGCTGCTGCCCGCGCTACGGAATTATGGGAAGTAAACGGAGAAAACGAAAGAAGTTCAATTACAGCTTCTCTACGACGTACACGATGACGTAGTATACAATGACACAGTAAACTGTGACGTCACACAATGACGTCACTAATATAACGTAGTTCAGAATAATGGAGATCTTTTGTTGCCAAAAAGTATAGACTGGAGCTCATGTACCAATGTCTCACGTTGGTCGTGAATTTTGTGTTTCTCACGTTTCCTTATGACGTAAAAGTGGACGCAACGTGCAGTACACAGAAAGTGATGACGTTGTACGTTGTAGGTCACGTCTTGGGTTTCAAAAGTGTCTATTTGTAGGTGGTTCAATTTAATGAAGAATATTTTATTGGAAGATGTAATATATCATGAGAAATGTATTAAAAAGTATTAACTTACACATCAGTGCTGTGAGTGTGTCAAGTATGAAACCGTGTAATGAAAATATCCTTCCAACAAGATGATGAAGACTTTCGCAACTTCCTAATGTCAAAATATTATTTCAAATTGAATTGGAAACCTTGCAAAATCTAATGCTTAATAACTCGCATTGATATGGCTTGTAATCGCTCCATTCTTTAGTATATTATGTCACTGTCTGTACTAATACTACTGGCGCCATCTAATAAAGTACGTAATGTGAAGTCGTTTTGTACTTTACTTAGTTTTTACCACCTTTTTAATTTAACTTGCCCCAATAGAGTTTTTCACAATCTCTCCGCAATACAAGAATGCCAATATTACCCACTTTGTTTAAGCTCTCCGCTTAAAAATCAGCTAGTCCAATGCAGCATTTAACCTTGAAATGTAATCCACGTATACCCTTTGATTACTAATTTCACTAACATCAGTTGATGTGAATAAAGAAGAAAACTGAAAACATATGGCAACACAAAGTTGGCAATAATACCAACATAGCGAACTTTGTGTGTTTGTGAAAAACTCGAATGTATGGTGTGAACTTAAGAGTGATCACAGGGTTGATACGTAACGTCTTTCTGCCCAACGGTTCATTCGAGTTTTCCCTAAATAGAGCAGAACTTTCACTGAATTTAGCGAATTCAGGGAATCTGAAAAGGCACTGAAGAATGAATTAGGATCATTTTAACTGTCTTCTCTGTTAGCTGTGTCTCTAAGGTACAGTGGTAGAGTCTCTGTCTCTCACACAGGAGATAGTGGGTTTGAGTACAGCAACATAGATACTGGGTTTGAGCAATCCTTTTTTTTAAAATATTATTCAGTGAAAGCATTTAGGGAAAACTCGATTGACTAACCTACTTGCGATCACAAAATTCTTTTATTTTGTAATTCATCGGGGGTGTCCAGATGACCGGAAACGTTGTGGTAGTTTTTATGACTTGTTTATCAGTGACGCTATATAAGTTCCAGCATTGTCAAAGTTCAACTTCGCGATCTCACATTTGACGTACCAGACTATAGTTCATAAATAAAATACCTGTTAATCAAAAACTTACGGGTCTGTTCACACTAAGGGAAAGCGCTTGAAGCTAAGGCGAAAAAGAGTTGTCACGTTTCAATGTGAATATCCAATTGAAGTTCTTAAAAATCTTTCCTACATCGTTTTCTCATTTATTTCACTGTGAATGGAGCCTCTGAATACTACCTTGAATATCTGTGTAAAAAGGGTTTTGGGTTACAACGTGTTGTCGTGACAATAGAAATAATCTGCCATATGTCGTTTCCGAAATCCAATATGAAAATTAATCGTTTTAACGTTTGGTAACTTTTCAGTTCTTTGAAGTTAGTTCCAAGGAAAAATGGTATTTTATAATGACATCTGGATGTGTAGAATTTCTTGTCAAAAGTTCACATCTTATTCCTCAAATTGTACATTTTGCCTTGGAAGATACAAGATATCATTTGTTTTGCCTGGAATACGTAAAATTTTCAGTATCACTGGTAACCATTTAAGTCTGGTTTCCAATATCAAAAAGATATCAAATCGAGAATAGCAGTTAGAATTGAACATTCCTTCGTGATCATGGTGGATGAATAAATACTAACATAACATTAACTTGTAGTTAAAATGTTTAACGTAATAAATCACTTTACGGCAACGGTTTTTACGACATAATACGACAGTGTTGTACTGCTACAGCATGCTGAACATAAACAAAAAGAATAAACTACTTCTCAAACTTCCCTTGTGTGTCGATCTCAAATTAAACCTCCTTAAACTTTAGTGCCACTGGTGGCAAACGGAAGTGGTAGTAACCGGAAACGGAAGTGGCACTGACCAGAAAATGGCAGCAGTAAACTTGAGACAACAGTACTTTTGTCGTATCCTAAATTACAATCAGCATGGACGGTAGATACATACAACTCTGCCATCTGGAATGAATTTAGTGTTGTACATTTCACAATGTTTTTCAATTACAATCGTGCAATTTACGCTAAATTAAATTGTTACGCAAAACACCTTCTGCAATTAAAAAAGGAAATAAAAAAATGTACTTGGAGCAGGGGGAAGCGATTTCTGCTTGCTTGCACACGACAGATTGTCTTCTCTAACAAGGCGGAGGAAGATCAAAGGGCTGAAAACTCCAGATCAAAGGCACCGCCGCAAAGATCAAAGAGCACCGACAAATACAACACGCTTCCTATCTACTCGGTTTTAAATCTGTCGAAAATGCCAAAACGAGGGCAAATGGCTAAGCTGCGGCTGCAAAAGGGATTTATTTGAATAAAACATTTTTAACTCAACTTTTAGCACAGCGGCCGGTTAAGCAGCCGTGCTCTTTTGATGAGTTCTACTATACAGTTAACACATGAGAGAGTATTTACCATACAGAGCGAGCATAGTGAGCGAGTGTGGTAATTGGAGTAACCACATAAGGTCTTGAATGCCTTAACTGTTTTCTACAATGGCTGTAACCAATTTTCAAAAGTCTAATGACTTAGAAAGTCATCACTGGTTGAAATATTTTTTAGAATCTTTTAAAAGTTATTAGAGGCTGAAACAAAAGTAAAAAAAAAAAAAAATTTTGTCCTGTGCTCACTGTTTGTGGCTGCACTTCCATACTGTGAGTGGTAAAGCATGACGGTGTGGTAATTGAGTTTACCAGCATGGCTAGAACAATAGAAAACTGTGCTGCCATTATAAAAGTATTGTTACCGACCATGTAAGTCAAGGGAAGGTAATGTTTTTATAGGAGTTTGTCCGTCTACAGGAGAGGCTGCTCTACATTCCTCCCTTGCCATCCCCCTACCCCACCCCTTCCCCAGCCAGGTAAGCAGGGAACACCCCCTGACTGGGTAGATAGGACTTGGCCCCCTGCTCCTTCCTCTCCCCAGCCAGCTAGGCAGGGGACCCATCCCAAGTCCAGGTAGGTAGGTAATCCACCCTTCTCCCAAGAAGAACCATGCTGAAAGGATAAGTGGAAGGGCCCACCCACCTCCTAATGTCCAAGGTAGGCTGCCTTGTGCTTGAAAGTTACATTGGAATGAGATTTAAATTGAGATGAACGAAGTTAGTGAAATAGCCTTTATTTAATAATGGCCTTTTATTAATAGATTAATTGCTAGAGGCAGGTGTAGAAAGTAAATTTCTTATGTTTTAGTACCCGTTCAGAAGATATGGGAAAGATCCAAACAAAATACCAGAAGACTTTTTCGTGAGACGTCCGTATGATATTTGGGCGGACAAAAGAGCCCAGACAGAAGCCCTCGGCTTGCTTGTTTTGGAACTTTTCCATTAAACATTACGTTTCGTGAAGATTCGAATAGCATAACTTATTTAATCGTTTTAAACTTCAAGTGTCACGAAAAAAGAACGTAGAGACAAAGAACCTCCAATGTTAAACAGAACAATGTAGATCTATTAAAGGATTTATTTAAGCTGAGAGATTTTTTTTAACTTTTTAAAAAGTAGAATACTGCAGGCAGCAACCTCAAAGAACAACCTGAAGGAACGTCTGTAGCCTGCTGCCATCTATTCCTCAGACGTGTTTTCAGAAAATGCATGAATGATTTTCGTCCTCAACCATATTTTGGCAGATCTGCCAACTTTGTGTCAAATAAATTGAGAATGTCAGATCTGTAATCACTTTCATTGATGCAAATGTTCAGTATTTACCTAGTGTTTAACAATAGAAAAAAGATTAATATCTCTGAAATGTTTGTTAACTACTAAAAGTTTACCAACTGCGAACAGTTCATCATTTGCTAAAAGTTTAGACAACATCTTATGGAAATCTGTCAAATATGACAGAGATGTCATCTTCAAATAATTTATGGTCAATGAAAATCATATCTTCTCTGACCAAATGAAATCCAAACTGGTATCTGAGGACTGACCATCATGTTATATGTTACACTCCAATGAAGCCTCTGGGATAATCTTCCTATTCACTATTTATTCATTATTTGAAATTAGTTCTTGTGTACACAGTACATAAGATTTTAGTTCAAATTAATATGATCCTGAACTTTATTGAACTGAAACACATTTCCACTTTTGATGGTTAGATTTCAGACTTGAATTTCAATTGGTCTGAAAAATACTGCTGTCCTAAGGTGGTTAATTTTCAGAGACTAAAGTTATTTTGCATATGACATTTCTGTCATATATTTAACTATATTTTTCTTCAATATTCAATAGCACCAGTTATTTACCAGTAAACCTTTGGTAGATATTTATGAACATTTTGTTGTTGATCATTTTAGTAGATGTTGAACTTTAAAATAAACTTTAACTTTTTACACAAAGTTGCCAGATCTGCCAGACTATAAGGTTGTGGAATAAAAACTCGACTTGTAACTTAAGTTCACTAATTCAGTCATTTAGATCTATGATATGTTTATCCATGGACAGAAACGTCTCCTGCTTTAAACCCAATAAAGCTCCGTGCAAAAAAGCCAGAAATTTATGATCAAAGGCACATCTCACATCAAGGAACTTTTACCAAAATGGAATTAGTATGAATAGCCTGTTCAATGCTGTATGAAACCTTTACTCAAGATCAGTTCATAAAGGTCCAAAAATAACAATAGAGTTCGTACCTCAAAGTGAATATCCCACGATGTACCTATTAAATTAATAAGGCCGCAAGAGATCAAAGGTAGACATCAATCAAGATCAAAAGGCGCTGCCACGCCACCCTGGCAATGCGACCCCCTCAGTCTTGCACTGTGAAAAGTGCCATCAAATTGCTAGAAAAGTTCTCTAAATGTTAGAAACTTCATGCAACTAGAGGAAGCTTGGTGGAAATTTTCCATACAAAACATGAATTTTTACCTAATTCAGCGTTGGTGTTTTTCCGATTTTGAATTTCTAAATTGATGTAATCCACCAAAAACCTTAATCTCATAAGCTCGTGAGCCCCACGCGAATTCCAATTAAACTACTAATCACTTTGCCCTTTTGTGGCTGACCACTGGATTTCAATTGTCACAGGCTACACGAGGCCTGGATCTTTTCGCGACCAGGAGTGCCCTGAATAAGCCACAACAATGTCTTTAAC
>JBCAUG010015545.1:0-10930 GCA_038406175.1 Haplosyllis leylae
ATTTAAAGTTTGAATTAGACAATACCTACTTCAAATTAGAAAATGAAGCCACTGTACAAACAGTGCCTTATGGATGTGTGTTTTGTCATTCTTTTGACTCTATAGACACAGAGTCAATTGTCATTCAATTGTCAACAAATGCTTGTTATTTTGACTTTGTCAACAAATAAAAGCAGTAAGAGTAACTTTCATTGTTTGTTCAATGCTGCTAGATCCTTGCCAGCCAGTGGTCCCTTGCCTTGCCCAATGCACTGTACTGGGTACAGTGTGTTGGCTGAGATAAGCAGTTCATTGAATGGCTTTCCCAGTACCATGCCACAGGACAGCGAAGCCCTTGGCCCCTGGTGATACCAACCTTACTTGTGGACCACTTTGTTTACTACCAGTGGTGTCAGTTGCCCTTCAAAGGCCTTTATTTGATCCCTGAGTTCTTGGAGGTTGGTTTTCTTTGCATTTCTCTGTGCAGCAGTCAACACCTCATTATCTTATTGCCAGTTTATTTTCTCAATTTTCTTTCTGAATTTGGCAGCTTGCCCTTTGATGTCCATGGTTAAAATGACAAGTTTCCCCAAGGGATCAGGTACAGGTGTTGGCCTGCCTTTGATGTGGCTTTCTAACTGGGTCAAATCAAGCATCCAGGTTGTGTTGAAAGAGTCAGAAATACCACCCAAGTCCCTTTGATGTGGCCACTGAATGTTGTCAAAAGGGTTGAAACCTGGTATTCTTGATGATAACTTTGACTCAGTTAGAGAGCCACATCAAAGGCAAACCAAGACATGTAGCTCATCCCTTGGGAAACTTGTCACTTTTTTGGCAATGGCAGAGGGAGGAGGCCAAGTAACTCAAGCACAACTAAAGTGAGACTTAAATCAGTTAGGGAAAGATATTTTTAATAATGAGCTCCAAATACAAGAGGTGTGGGCAGAGACTCTCCAGGGAAATATTCAATAACTTGAAGCAGCAAGGGTGGTGATACAGAGAGAATTAGTGGCCAAGGAGATTGAGCTGACACAGGAAAAGGCAAGGACAAGGGCAGCCAGAAGAGGCAGGCATTAGGTTTGTATCATGGGGAACCAAGGGCAAAGCCTTCCCAGGGCTATGTACTGGGAAAGCCATTCAATGAACTGCTTAACTTGGCCAATAGATTGTAATGTAAACCTACAGTGTGTTGGCTAAGGTGAGGGACCACTGGCTGGCAAGGGTCTAGCAGCATTGAACAAATAAAGATACTCTTAAAATTGGCTTTTATTTATCAAAAGAGTCAAAATAACAAGCATTTGTTGAAACTAAACAATTGAATCTGAGTTGATAGAGCTGAAAGGACTTCAAAGCAAACAGCAATTATGCACTGTTTGTACAGTGGCTTTGATTAACAAGATAAGATCTAATTCAAAATATTCAAATTTCTTCAAATTACACCAAACTTCAAATTAAATTGCTCCAAAACTTTGATTTACTGTTACTTCAAACTAGGCTAGTCCTTAAAGTGGCTTCGATCAATGGAACTTTGAACTAACCGTGTTCGAATTAACAGTAATTTTTAACATTGGAAAGATAGGGACTTTGCCAAAGATTGAGAGAATAGTTTGAATTAAGTGAAACTTCGAATTAACCGTGTTCGAATTAACAGGAACAGACCTGTAATCACGAAACCAGCATTTTCTGAAGCTGTAAGTAGCATCGACTTATCTCAATCAATCTTCATATCTGCTCGCAACTACTTGGGAAGTTGTGCAATATTTACCAAAAAACAGCAAGCCTTGATTCCGCTGGCTGCACGAAAAATTTGCCACGTATCCAATTCATCAAATATATTACGTTGGCCACCTGCAGTAGGAAAAATTAAGTATTTTCTTGAATGTTCTCACAGTACTGTACTTGCATCTTGTTGGTTTAGTATCACATATCACATCCTTGCTAACGAAACACCAGTCATTTATTCTCAAAAGTACCAATTGGCGAATTTAGGGAGATCATGCGCATCACTCCTATCAATCAAATATTTCTCAATACCAAGTGGCAGATCCAGGATTTATCAAATGGGGGTGCCAGCCCCAAGGTGGGGACGCCAGCCTATTTGTTGGACAATTTTTCCCGAAAACTGCATGAAATTGAAAGAAATTGGACCCAGAAGGTGGTCGCATGTCTCTGGCACCCCATTGGATCCGCCAATGGTACCAGGCGATATTTTTGAAAATTTAGCAAAATATAAAATTGGTGCTCACCCCATCCACCTGAGAGAACACTTTCTGTAAGGAATCCTGTATCCACACCTGAGTAGATTTGTAATCAGTGATATTGGCCCATCAACGGGTTCATGGACCCTCAGACCTCTCGGAGTCTGACCTGAAAATGGACTCATTTCATTCGCACGCCTTTCTTTGTACACAGTGGCAAAATCTCAGCTCGGAGAGCTGACGCTTCCCTGCCCTCTTGATCAAAACCTGCAATGTTGTCTGCACCGGATTGACATGGGGTTGAAAGTTAAAAATGTGTTCAGTGACAGAAAATAAGCGAATTGTTCATATATTCTTTCTCTGCATTAGAGTAATCCCTCAGAATTCAAATCTCCAACAGCTTACAGATGATTACTTCACACAACACACATACCATACACATTTCCTTTCACCTAAGCTTGCAGGCATCTGTGACATTTACTTTTACCGAGTAGTGTTTCATCCGTTTGGGCACACATGGGAACAAAATAAGATTATTCCACACCAATATTTTATGTACATCAAAGAGGAGCTGTGGTCTTTCTGCTGGTTGCACAGCAATGAGGCTGCTGTAATCCTTTGGTTGTTTTTGTCCGTTGTTATACAAGGTATTTTCACTGGATTCTTGACTAAATGAAATGTTTTATGTTCTTTTTTAACCTTTCAAAACGTCAATAACAGAAGACAGACAAAAAACCTACAACATAACATTTCATTGTGTAGAAATACTGCTGATTTCCTTATGCACAAGAAACCAAGATACAGTCTATGTATCCTCATATGGATGTACATGAAAAGAACTTGCGCCGAACTTGCAGAAACGTTTCGCTCAACTTCGAATTTAGACGGAACCAGTAGCTCCCCTTTACTGTGGAATTGTTCCATTTTCACACAAACGTGTTTTTACCTATTTTGGTTTTGAAATTAGGTGAATTCATCTAATTAGTTGAATTAGACAAGTGCTTAATGGATGGTGGAATCTATTATCTATGACTAGTAACTTGTTCACGCATAATGTATTCAGCTATCTATGGATAGTTCAAATTCATTTTTCACTATCCATGCAGAGTGGAAAGTTCACCTAAGCTAACATAGTTTAACTATCCATGAATAGTCAATTCCAGTATGCATGTGCAATTGGATGAATTAGTCTAATTCATCTAATTCAGCAAGATCCAAACCAAAATAGGAAAAACATGATTGTATTGAATAAACTTTGCACCACTGAAGTTCTTGGTGAAACGTTCATTCTAGTTTAAGCAGCAGTGGAAATAGGGAAATAATAAGATACATCTTTTGACAGCAACACTTTTCCAAGGGGAAAAGGGTGGACTTTTACAAACGAAAAGAAATGTGATGAAATATTGCAATCTGCAGGAAACTCTTCGATTACTTTACTAAAATGTTTTTTTTTCAAACCAATAACTGATCCAACAGTCATAGGAAAATAGAGCCTCAAATCTTAGTTTCATCAAATTTCTTTGCATTGATCACCAGACTTTAAGCAAACCACGGGAACGAAGCCAATGATCAATATTACAACTAATTGGCCCTGTGTTCAGTTCATATCCCTCTTATAACAATTCACCACACGTTGTTTGTCTTCTAATACAGGATCACATTGCAGAATACATTGGTCCGCAAGGCCATTTGTTGATAGGTGTTCTGGGACTTTGAGAATTCCAAGGAATATTGAGCTCTTTTTTGCAATTCACAATATATATGTTTTAACATAGCCATCGTATTGTATCAATACCTTTATCCCCCTCCCCGCAGGATAAACAGACTGAAATGGTAACCGACACAGAGGTAAACAGGTACGTGATCATCGAACATGTGTAATCCTGTCAAGTCATTTTCCTCTCAGTCATCGATATAAGCTTATTACCCACAGCCGATGACGTAGAATAGACTACGCATTAATCAATGGTGGAATAGGTATATGCCTTTGACCCCTTGCTCAGCTTATATCTCTTGAAAGTACAGAAGGCATCTATCTATACGGCCTTACTGAGAAGGACAATTAAGATTATCTGCAGTCTCAAACATCCCGTGGTCCTGCAAATTCAGTCTTATTCGTCATAGAAACAGCACGAACTAGGTCTGTGACCTTTCGCAAGAAATTTAAGCTGTATTATTTCCACGGGATAAACATGAAATAATTGTACTTTTCATTTCATTCTTGTTGCCCTTGGGATATTAAACTGTAATTTTTGGTCTCCTCATTGTTCAACTGGATCCTACCAAGGAACATGCAAGCTCGCTCTCCCAATGGAAACTAAAAATGTACATCTAATCACATATGGAGCCAGCAACCTATGCTGCCAGTAACGGTACGAGGTGAGGGTGATTGGGGACACAACTGTCCCAACAATTTTTTCATCAATTCATTTTTTTCAGATTACGAAAATAACAAGTCTTATCCCACCTACCCATTGACTGTCATTCGAGTTTTCCCTTAATCGTAGGTTAGGTCATTTAACAAATTTGTTAAATTAGTTAAATGTAATTCAAACTGATGGTAGTCAACAATAGTAATCGATCTAAATGAGCAACAATTAAGTCACTATTGCTAGTAATAAGTGCTAAAAAACTAGCCATGGTGAATATACCATTGCCAATTTGGATTGATTACCATTACTACCAGTTTGAATTGTGTTAACTAATTCAACAAATTTGTTAAATGACCTAAACTACCATCAAGGGAAAACCCGATTGACTGCATGTTTACCTGTAACATGTGTACACATTGACGTTGGCACGGCTTAATTAGTCTAGTCAGGAATCGAGGCTGGGCCACCTGACCTTGGAACATAAAATTTGAGGTTTCATTTGCGGATATGTGAGCATTTGCGAGATAAATGCACTTGATTTGAAAGTTTCAACAGGTTGCTTTCAAACAGCTTCATTTCACATTTGCTTTCAAGAGGGACCGAGGATTTTATTCTGGCACAATGAAATGAGCAACACTAGTGGATCCGGGTGGTGGGGCTCGGGGACCCCAAAGTTGCCCATTACCTCTAGCTTTGGAGGCAATTTAAGAGCTAAACAGTGAATTTTGTGGATCTCATGTTATATTTTTTTCAAAAAGTTTCCAGCCTCACTTCACTTGGTATAAATATTATATTTCAAATTATTCTACTCTCACTATGCTCATCAGTTCATTTCATATTTCTTCTTCTTATGCACATACTTCTAAATCATATTGACTCAAGCCATAACATATCTTTCTGTAAAGATTGAAGAAAAGTATATGTACAAAATTTTTTTTTGTATTTATATTATCACCTTAAAAATGTCTAAGAAAAATTAATATTTTAACATAAAAATATTTTGAAATTCCAACAAAAAATATTTAGAATAATAGGAAGATATTTTGAATTCAAAAATGCAAGAGCTTCCGGAGCCCTAAGTGGTCCCTTAATGGGCCCAAGATCCCTAGCTTACAGAGATTACTTAAAGAACAAATGAAACTCTTAATTTCTCATCAGGAATATTGCATTTGAAAAAATTGGTCGAAATATTTTGTATTAAAATAGATATTTTGTAATGTGCCTGTAAAATGTAAGTTGAAAAATTTGAAGAAAATACCAAGAAAAGTTAGAGAATGCACATTTGACAGTTAAAGTGAGCCTCCAAGGCCTTACTTTGGGCTCTGGATCATGGCCAACATTAGCTCACTTTGCTCCCCCAATTCCACCTTGCTACATCGGCAAAATCTTGGAAAAATTGCTTGGGCCTTCCCTTTACCAAATTCTGGGTCCGCGACTGAGCAATACCCCAAAATGGAAAGGCTGTAATTTGGGAAATTACCATTCCTGCCAGCGAATAAAACCTGAAAGCCGAGTCGCTTTAACTTGAAATACCACTGATAAGTAAAACCTCATAGTAACTCCTAAATTGACAGATGATGACGGTTTGATGAAAGTTTTCTATGGTAATGGTAACTTGGAGTTTGTCTGGCCTATCAAAATTCCTCTCCCTAGATAGCAATATTTCAGCACCAATATCCATGGATCAGATGATTCTTTCAGGGAAATATGGAAAAAGTAACGCCCAATGGAAATTGTAAGTTACCTCAAGAAATTGTGTATTCCTTGCAGAGCAAAAGAAAGCTTCTATTTAAATACTCTGCAATTAATTTTTCAAAGTTGTGGTGCGTCCCAGGGTTGCTTATTGAGACATAATCATGAAAGCCATCATTTGCATTGAATTCATGTCTGAAAAAATATTAGCACATTTTTTCATCTCAATGGAATTGTCCGTGAAAAAAGAATGTAGGCAGATGGTGAATGACTGAAAAGCAGATTCCCAGATATTCTGAAGTAGTTACAAATTGCCACCACAAAAGGATAAATTTACCATCTTCCACTCCAAAACAAGCAGAAATATTGATATCACTACCCGATACCGCTAACCATAATAACATTGTGACTCTTCACGCTATTTTTTATTGTCTCCTATCCACAAGTCTGGGTAATTTTGGGGGGAAAGGAGAAATATTTTGCCTCCCAAATGCAATATCACCAAATCAGATAGGAGCCAACCATAGTCTTTGTAAAATGGGCCCACAGCCCACAACCCAGTAATAAACAAATCATCTAGAAGAGGCCTGATATCTTACTTCAAATTCCTGTCTGGGTGTTCATTCAATACATCAGATCTGAACCAAATCATATTTTTAAATCAAATACCTACAGATAAAGTACGATTACAAAGAAAAGTTCTACATAACAGTTATATAAGTTCTTACAGAAGGCGAGAAATCTTAAACAATCTATCTGGTTTTTCTTTGGAACTCAATTAATCAAAGTAATTTCAGTTACGGAGTTAATTAGCTTTACCGCTTCAGGTGGCTTTGTGATGGAGTTGTGTTACAATTTATACTGACATCTCTCCAAAGTATTGGCCAAAGGGTCGGTTCACTCTGACGACTGCGAATGTCTCGCCGCAAACTATAATGATTCTAAATGAGATGTCTATTTCTGATTGTTTCGTACTTATAACAGTGCATGTAGTTCATACTCCGTCCTTAAATTGTTCTTTAACACAAAAACTTTACAAAAAGTTTTGTTACTGCTTCTGGTAATATTGTAAATTGAGCTCATGGAAATCCGATGCATATGGAAATAACACAAATGGGACTAGACATTTCCTCAATTTTAATGCCTGACATGAGTTAGCAGTATTAACAGTATGACCGTAGCATTAACAGTATGAATAATCTGCAATCAGTTTAGGTATGAAAGAAAAAAATAGGGAAAGATGACTGTTATTAGTATGAACCAGTCAGAGGCTCCATCCCATGTCTCCTTCACAATCGCTCAGTGTGAACAGTTCCCAGATGAGTGTCGTTAAACAAAGCAATTGCTTCTAAACCAACATGCTGAAGAATACAAACCTTGTTGTGAATCGTTTAAATTACTTTAAAACTTCTGAAAAAGTATGGTTCCTGACTGTGCATTTTAAAAGTATGTATTTCAGCAATGATGACCAGCGCACTGTCTCCAAGACATTCTTCTCGATGTTCAAGATAAACTAAATGCTGTCGAGTTCATTAGGTGTGTTCTTCTCCACCGATTTAAACACCAGAATAAGTTTCAGCAACTTAATTGCTTTGGGACAAAATACGTAACATTTATTGAAATGCTTAAAAAGATAAACCGATCCATCTATGTTATTACTAAATCAGCTGCCAAGTTTTTCCATAAAAATTCCACATGAGCAAATGGTCCAAAACGACTTCGGGAGCATCTGTATTTTCTGCTTTTAATGCTCAGGGATTTTTGTCTGGTTGAAAACGTCAGAAAAGTGTGCATGTGAGTTGTGCTTGAGTAATTAAATTTAGCAAACAGATAGCTTTGGACCTAAATATGTCTGTTAGCTTGAAACAGTATTTATTGTAAGCTAAAATGCTTGTTTCCCGGTTTGTTTCATTTTTTCCACACTTTCCGTAAGAATTTTGATCAATGAACATCTGTGGTTCCAATATCAATACAGTGAAAGTATTAAATGAACCTTTTGACATTTCATCGGATTGTAAAGGACACATTCAAAGCAAGTTGTATTAATCAGAAATGCCTTAAATAACATACTTTGCTTTAAAATATTTCTGTCAGTTAGTTGCAAGAATTTGCACATAATTGGAGTATAATTAGCTACAACCATAAATGTAGCGAAATCTATTCTTAAACGCGAATATTGATTAGTTCATTGATTTACTGATTTTTCTTACTGAATTTTTCCACGGACAATGGTGCCCGCCAACAATAAGAAGGATATCTCCAGTAACCAATTGTTGTTTAACTTAGTTCGTCTTATCCAAAGAGAAGTGCTCATTATTTTAGGATGAGAACAATGATAACATTCAAATAATGAATAGCGATGAAGCCAATATATCAATCAATTTAAACATAATTTCAAACAGTTTACAATAGGTGTTGCTTTGTGTGATACTTTAATTGGGCAAATACTCTTTTTAGTTTTTACATCTAATATATTCCCAGAAATCCGGAATTGAGGTATGTTAACATTTCAGGTTTCGAGCAGTGAGATATAAAATAATTCAACCAATTTCTTTGCAATTTGTGCTCACAAAACTTAAAATAAAATTGTTATTAAACAAATTCGTGTTTGTAACAAAGATATAATTTAACATCTCCTCAGTGGTTTTATAACATAGATGTAATAAGAAATTTGCTTGGTGGTATCAATACCCAGACTCACTTTCTCATTTTTGATATAACTTTTCCATCTCTCATGACGAACAGTAGATTTGTCATTTTTGTCTCTTGGGGAATCTGATTCAATCCAGATCAATACTTATTAGGAAAGAACTGTACTGCTCTATGGATGTTTATATAATTTCTTGGCCAAAACTGTTCTAGTAGGGAATTCCCGTACTCTGGTATGGAATTTTTTGTCTTTTTCTTACCTGCTTCCAATCATTTCATTTAAGAAGTGCCATGTTATGTCAGCAAAAGCACTCAACACAAAGACACTCAAAACTACACTATTTATATTGAATTCTACCACATCAATAAACATTGATTTTCGTCCCAAAATCGTGAATTCTTGTTTGTCAATTCTAATCCACGTAAACTTCATTTCATGCGTGTAAACAACAGGAGCAATCCAACACCACACAAGAAATTCTCACTCAAAACCATTATGACAAAATGTCAATTAATCTTGAATCCATATTTATCAAAGGAATGAATTGAGATTCTCTGTGTTTGTTTTACTCCTCAATTGACTTTTTCGCCCCTGATGCATCAGCTGCAGTTTTACAGCGAATGAATATGCAGCGAAGCTGTTTTGTGTAATTATTCCTAACATTATAGGCACCCTTACCTTAAATAGCTTTGAGGTTACCATGAAGATATCCAAGAAGGTGGTATGCCATTCACAGCAGAAAAGGTTATTTGAAGCACTGGTATGACTAAATAATTGCAAATTTCGTAAGTATGATAGGATGCTAAAAACAGAGATATTGTCTATTTTTACCCCTTTGCCATAATAAATGCAAATGTCTATCATCATGATAAACTGCTTTCTATTATATCGCAATTACAATTCATCGGCGCTCATTGCTGGTGCTCCCATTGTGCTCGTTTATTCGTTTCTATTCATGGCCGATGTCAACATTTGTTCCCAACATGTACGCGGCCGATGTGACAATCGTATTGTAGTATGACCGGCCCGGTGCCTTAGCATGAATTTAATCTGCACCATTAATCAATAAAGCAGAGATGGAAGATTTTGGTCACATTCTGCACAATACTTCTCTGTAATTGATGATTTTTCGTCAAGTTGTGACAGAACAATTCAACAATGCCTTGTGCGTGAACAAAGAACACATAAAATCAGTTAACTATGGAATTAATTTTACCTGTCAGGCAGAAAGAAGTATCTTGCCGTCGCGCTTTCAATAATTTCCTCAGAATAAATCCTCACAATTTTTTGTCTGCATGCTCATGTAGCATGCAACGTCTGGATTTTTGACTCGAAAGACAAATTTAGCTTCTACGTTTAAAAATATCCTGCCAAATATGGCATAAAAGTAAAGGCTAAAGTGTAAAATTAGCGTATTATGGATTTAGCTCCCAGCCTTGTACAGCAGGTTGGGTCCTGCAATATAGTCCTGCATCTACGAACTGCAGCAGCTGTCAAGCCGCTTGTCTCAGTGTCGACACAAGTCAATTGAGCAAGCCAGCCCCTTCCATATGGCAGGGAAATAATCAATAAAACAACACTATTTTATGTGCGAAAGTCAGCTTCAATGCTTTAAAACAGATTGTTCAACTCGGATGTTGCCTGTGAGTTCTATACGTGAGAAATGGTTACGTTTTCTGGGCCAATTCTGGACATGAATTTTTCTTCAGGATTTTATATATCCCAAAACTGGAGAGTAAAGACGACTGGGAACAGTATGTTTTATTGGTAAAAGGATTCAGGATTCTCTTGTTCTTGTCAGATATGTTCAACGAGAATTCTGCAAAATAGCTCTTTAGAATTCAACAGTTCTGTCCGGATCTACCCTTAGACTCCTTATTTGTTATAGTAATTTCCTAATTGTTGTTCATTGATTTTTTTTAAAAGTTACAGATGGTTTTTTCATTCCATGATATAAAATACGTGTCACCAATATTTACACTGTCTTGGTTTGTGCAGTAAAACTCAACCCCAGTCAGAATTGAGTGTCCGCCAGGTCA
>JBCAUG010015556.1:0-10930 GCA_038406175.1 Haplosyllis leylae
GTGGAACTTCGAATTAACCATGTTCGAATTAACAGTATTTTTTAACATTGAAAAGATAGGGGCTGTGTTCAAGACTTAGTTGAAACTTCGAATTAAGTGGAACTTCGAATTAACCGTGTTCGATTTAGCCGTGCCCGACCTGTATATCTTTTTACTACAACAGATAACTATGGATCATTATTTATTATTTCCAGAAAGATGAAAATAGACTATTTTGTCATAAACAACCATTGTAAAAGGTAAGTTTTCTGATATTGCACGAAAACAGAACAATGTTTTTAAATTTAGGCGTGGTGTCTATGTAGTTTGATTTTAATCCCACCAGTGTGCCTGCATGATACTAATTTCTGCTTGTGAGACTGAATTTTTGTTACAAATTATTTTTTTATGAATCGCAAGCAACAAAATATAATTTTTGGGATTACGAAACTTTGTAACAATGTGTGGTGTGTTAATCTCAGATGGTAGAATAACGTCATCTTGAGAAGCATTAAATCATTGCTGGCTCGTAGAGACCGCTTATTGGTTACTTTGCGGTGCCCTTAACATCCTGTCCTTGCCCTTAACATGAGTCTACTTTAACCTGCATTCATTGGTGGCAATTTGTTTACATGAGAATGTTGTCATGACGTCATTTACGTACGTGCCAGCAATTGGGTCGACGACGCAACGTCATTTTTTGTTGATTTCATTGCAATTTCGTCTGAAGGAAAATATCAAGTGGTCGCACCGACTCTAATTGGAATGTCTCTGTCAATAAGAGAATTCACAAAGCATGACAAAAGCAGGAAAACTGTGGTTACACTTGGAATTCTACAACAAATAACCAAATGCAGCATTTCTGAAGGTTTTACCCTTGAAAGACTATTGCATATAAACTGTATTCTCTGTTCGAATAAATCTTACTTTGCTACATAACAGCATGTACATATCCAAAACCTTTGTGCAAACTGTCACCGAGTTCAAACCTTTCAAGGAAAATGAGACTTGGAGGAATTTTAAGCAAGGTTATGTTGTTCAGGAAGGTTTGAACGAAAAATCTTCTCAAGTGCTCTCCAGATATTTATTAAAGATTTAATAAGCGCTTTGAAGGGAAGTTTTGAGGGTCAACCGACCCCGTTGCTTTCAGAAGAGCAGTGTGTTTAGCACTCAGCTGCCAATTATGTTTTGGATTTTTGTGTTTGGATAGGCTCTTCTCAACTATAAGAGGAATACCTCAGTGCAAAACTCAGATTACAACGTCAGCTAGTGCCCTTTAATGGCAAATCAGGTGACTTCCAAATCTCAACCTGTAATTTCCACATTCGCACATTTAATTGGAAATGGTGACATTACAGGTACAAACATTATTCCACACACGTGCACTAGAATTGCTAAATGTCAGCCAGCAATAATAAACGAGCCCCACTGAATGCCTGGCTTTTGACAAATTTCCCAAATAGATCTCGTTATGTGGACCAAAATTACACAAAAATGAAGATTTATGACCCTAACTTGTTACAAAGGACAATATCTATCTCTTAAAACTGCGAACAGTGCGGAAAACCTGAGAAGGAATGACATTCATCAGTAGCAATGAAACTCTCCGTGGAAAAAGAAATAGAAGACAAAAGTCAACCTTAAAAAGATCATGTCGTCAGGAATTACCAAAGTTATGCAATCAATTCACATAAAAAGCCACTAAATACCCTGCAAAGGACACTGACATGTTCCTTGTACCGCTAATTTCAGTTCGCAATTTTTCACTTTTTGATAAGCAATATTTAATCCTCGGAGAAAATGCAAAAGGTATGCTGATAACCTGACATAATGCCTTCAATTTTGACAAATGACATTTGTTGAAAGTGACTTTTTATCAAAATGACAATGATAAATTCTTCTCCGTTGAAATTGGCTTTCAGGTAAATTTAATGTGATTGAAATGGTGGCTGGCAGATAATTGTTATGAAAGATTCAAGCTTGAAGGGATTTTGTAAGAGAAGAAATTTTCTCATGCCTTGAAATTATACTCTCCACAAGATTAACTGAATCACATGTTAGGATATGTAATTAAAACTACACTTTGCAGAAAAAAATATTCGCTGAGTACGATTGAGATTTATACTCTGATTTCTAGCCAACTGATCCGCCTTTGTAATGTTTTTTTTCTGGGAGGACATCAAGTTTATCTGTTTAAAATAAAAACATCAAAGCGAACAACCTGTCCACGCGTAGTATTGGTTGATTATGACTCACGCACATTCGAGCTTTTTCAAAATTAGATTTGTGTAATTACTGTAATTACATGTAGAATTTGTTTGACTGAAATTGGTTTGTTACTGGTAAATTTTTAGTCCACCATTTCCATTAACAATTGATTTCAGACTTCAAGACTTATTCAGAGTAATGAGACAATAGCGATGATCTTAAGAAAATTTAAATGTACTGAAAATGGTTCATGTGCAATGACTAAATTTAGTCAAGTCTATTGTTCTTAGTTAACCATTTTCAGTAAGAAGATTTACTGTAATTACAGGAATTCAGTGAAGTCATTTTGAAAAAGCCCGACTGTTGTCAAATATTTTTCGTTGACATCATGATCCAGATCACTGGATATGTGATGAATTGTGATTCAGCGAATGAGTTCGAAAGGTTCATTTTACTTTTTCACTTTGGTTGATACTGTTTCAGATGCTTTTCTTTTAAGAAGTAAGTTACCATCAAAAAGGTACCTTTCGTTTTATTTTAGGCTTCTAAAGACAAAGTGTCGGCGCTACAGTCGGCGGCAGCCAGCCTGGAGAGAGAAGTGGGCAGCGTAAAGGCTGAATTGAGGAAATACAAGCAGAGAGCAGAGATGCTGGAGAGAAATAGAAGAATTGGTCAGTACTTGGGACATATACTTATGTCAACAAGAAACGATTTCTCACTGTGACATCGAACGTTTTTCTCTCAGCTTATCCTTTTTTACATACTGACAGATGTATACTGATGACCATTTGGATATGTTGTATACTTAGCCTCTTCTATTAGTCTAAATCAGAACCAAAATACAAGAATTACAGACAAACTTGCTAAGGCAATCCACCTAAAGCACGAAGCACGTTATGGTGAGACATTTGGGTTTTTCCTTAATGGTGGGTTAGGTCATTTAACAAATTTGTTAAATTAGTTAGCATTTATTACTGGACATAGTGAATTTACTGTTGCTCATTTTGACTTATTACTATCATTGACTATCACTAGTTTGAATTGCATTTAACTAATTTAACAAATTTGTTAAATGACCTAACGTATGATTAAGGGAAAACTCGACTGTTTCACTGAAAGAAAATTCAAATCCACAAATGTATTGATGTTGACTTGTAGGTTACATTGAGAAGCCTATTAAAATAGAGAATTCTTTTGAAAAAACGGACAGTCCTTCAACCAGACTACCAACCATCAGTAACGGCTCTAGTGCAACATCCCGGACTTCTTCGCGGGGACAAAAGAAGTGAAGATTAAATGTTTGAAGATTACATGTTGAAAAGTATTAAACATGATTTCAACATGAGATACATCTTGAATTAATAGATGAATAGTTTTCAGTACTTTGCAATCCAATGCATTGTGGCAAATAATTGGGGTACATATTCTATGTATATACAGTATTATAAGCAGTATGCTGTAATATGCAACTATTTCTAAGATTAACAGGATGTATAATCTTCAAAACGATGTTAATTCAATTAAAATATATCTTTTATTATTGACAATTTCAATGAAAGACTAATTAAGTTCATATAAAAAAATATAAGGGGCAAGATAAATTGGAGAAGTTCTTTGATTTTCTGATAAAACAAACTATATAAATAGATAATACATGATGGTGAGGTGATTATGTTGGGACGAGTTTCTAGTTTTTCCTGTTAAATTAATTACAAAGACGTGTGCAAAGGAAAAAACAGCAAGGAACATTCTTCATAAAATCAGTGTGTTAGACATTTTGTGAATACAGAAATCATCGTTTTGCTACATTCTTAAACGGACTGATCAGCCCCTTTAATGGACGTCTGAAATCTTTTCATACTGAAATGGCCCTAATTGAATGCTACAAAACAGTTAAATGGAGAAAACTCATTTGTAGTATTAAGAGATCATATAGTCTACCCTGAAATTGTAGTATTATAACTCGTAAAGTCTACCCTGAAATTATGTCATTTTTATTGACTAAGACTTTATAATTCTAAATAATGAATTGTAAAATAACGTTATTAGCCACATATTACCACCTAGCTGTGTCCAGTTTAAATTTATCACTGTGATCACTGTGATACCTGTTAAATGTCCAGATTGTACTGCAGTCTTTACAAATCCATCTTCCCTCCACCACCACAGCTATTTGCATAAGGAACTTAAATATCCGTGTAGGACCTGTGGGGAAAGTTTTCCCTTTGAGAGTGCTTTAACATATCATTGACTCTCACATAGACACCACCCAGGACATCAGTGTGTAACCTGTAATCACTGGTTCTTTGCAAAAAGCAATTTAACCAAACACAGAAAGGTGCATGATGGAAACGTATACCACTGCTATGAATGTGATTATATAACATTGGACCCTCGCAACATGTGGGCACATAGGTATACACATTTGGCACAGGAAAAATATAAGTGTAAAAACTGTGAGCAGATGTTTAAACATCATACTCAGATGCTAATACATGTAGCATTTGAAGTTTGCAAGAAGATGGTGAACTGAACTGACATTATAGGTCGAAACGAGCTTCTGATTGTACCGTAATGACTGAAGTACATCAACCATGTGACTCCTACTATGAGATAAATACTGATTGTGTGTTTTCTATAGTAATCTATTTCTCTTCTTTTTAAATTTATCAAACAAAATATGATGACAGATATGATGGATTTACCATGCACTACTCGATATCCGAATCAATTTACTGACAATGTAAATATACCATGATGGGACTAAACACAAAACAAATAGAATGTCATGCATGACAATCAAGGACTGTGATAGGTGTAATCGGATATATCAACAGCAGTACCATGATAGGTCAAAACGTACTCGGAAATGTGCTTTCATCCTTTCATTTTTCGTTATCTGTCTACTAGTGGTTATCATGACATGATAGGTCTAAACAGTAAGACCAGTGAAGTTACAACATGAAAGGTCCAAACATACATAAATAAGATGTTCTGTGTAAATCATGATATGACTAAACATTATCATGTTTACCATCATGATGGGTCAAAACAATACTATGTAAGATGTTCTTCTTGGTTTGACTTCATCAGACAGTTTTTCTGGTATGTGATATGATAGTAGAAGTCTTTTTAAATTTTGAAAATGGTACCTGAAGGGAATACAGGACACTATTTGAGTTGCGAGACTTTTAATGATTCTACTACTTTAATTTTACTTGTTTTGAATATCCTAGAGCAGACAGCCAGGATCGTGCTTAAGGCTAAAACTAATTGTGCTAACAAAGTCTATTATCACTTACATTTAAGGTTTAAACAAAGAACCAAGAAAGGTGATATTTTTTAAATAAGTTATTATTTTTTCCATCTTCTATGTTTATTTATTGAAAAAGCATTACAACAATAAGTCCGAAAAATAGTCATATTAAAACATGGGGCATTATGCATTGAATAATGTACAGCTACTGGCTAGTTTACGATGCTCCCTCTCTTGAGGCGATTGAGGAAACATATATATATCGTATATAACAGTCATATGATAAATGTACAAATGAGAGAAAATAATTTATTATTATTATTATTATAATTTAAGCAGTTAACCTGTTTTGACTCGAAATAAATATTTTCACAGTTCTGAAGATCTGTTTGTGTCTTTATAAAATATTTACAACTATGAACAAGAAAGTTTCCCTGCGTGAACGCAAGAGGCAAACCGCCCGCAGCGTAGCAAGTGCTCGCTCTACTGTTCTGTCCTGGGGGGAGGAGGTACCCCAACCTGACCTGGCTGTGGGGGAGGGGGTACCCCAACCTGACCTGGCTGGAGGGTACCCCAGGATGGCCCCCTCTTATACGAGCACGTGCATATTCATTAATTCTCATCAAAGTGGGAAAGTTTAATGAGAATTAATGAATATAGTAACTACAACAGGGTTTTATTACTTCCCAGTTACCAAGCATATGGTTTATGGCAATTGGATATTAATATTATAAATATTTGATAGATATTATGGTCCTTCTTAATTGGGGAGTAGTAGATATCCTGTTGGAGAAGCGAAAAAACAACATAAATTGTCGCAAACAACAAACACGATCCTTTTATCGAATAAAAGAAGTGGTCTCTTTTTCAGAAACTTATGTCATTAAGATATATTATGTTCATAATAGATCTATTATTGGATATTTTCCAATTTCACTTAAAAATTAATTATGATGCAATACTTCGCCGTAGGAATCAATAATGAAGTGCATACTATTGTGACAAAATGGTAATATTCAGTGCAATCTACATGGGCCATCATTTTTAAATTTGATCAAAAGTATAAGATTCTACAAATAAAAGTGAATCAATCAATGGGTCAATTAACAGCTTTTTGGTTTCTTGTTTGACATTCTCTTGTAGCATGTCAGCATTGTGTGGGGAGAGAACAAACCCGTCAATATGCTGCAACAACAGGGTTAATGCAATAAGGGAGCACTCTTTAGTAAATCTAGACTTAGATTCAGGCTCAGGGTATGATTTCTTCTTGCCCTTTGGCAAATTACCCTTGCTTTTAACTTTCCCAGAAGCTGCCCTGATAAAAGGGGCAGTTATTAAGTCTCATTTCTTTGCTTTAACTTTACCTCTTCTACTCGTACTTTCTGATGCCCTGTAAAATGTAACTGGTTTGATGTCTGAATAGCTTGACATGCCGTTTCCCATTATTATTATTATTACCGCCCGAGTACGTAGTACGACGGGAAGGTACTGTTTTCACAGGCGTGACTCTGTCTGTCCACAAGGGGGGGTACTTAACCTGGGTATCCCCCCTGGCGGGGACTGAGTACCCTCCCAGCTGGCACTGAGTACCACATCCCCCCCCGGCTGGAAATGAGTACCCCCCCCCCCCAGGATAGGACAACACAGTGAGCATTTGCTACGCGGCGGGCAGTATGCCTCTTGCGTTGACGCAGGAGGACTTTCTTGTTAATTTATGGTATCATAAAATGGATTTACACATCAGAAATTGAATTCAAAACAAGGTTGGACATAAAAACAAAGCACATGCTTTTCTGGGATACTTTTTGGAATAAAACAAAAGATTTTAATATTGCTATTGCATCTAGAGATAATCATATAGTGTGCAAAAATTCACAAAATTGCATGAACAAAAATTTTAAAGAATGCAGATGCAATCAGAAAAAAAGGTACAGTGTGAACAAACCTTCACATTGTGGTTGACTTAGCTCAATCATAGTTAAGAGTGAGAAGAGCGAGACAGAAAATTTGTTCCCTTTTGACCATTTGAATGCTTTACAGATAAACAAAGTGAAATTTGCCAAAACGGTGCTTTGTCATTACATTCTTTGTGGATCTTTTAATTGAGGTTTTCACAAATAACAAAAGTCTGACATTTCTGACACAAAATTGACAGAGAGAGATTTTAAAATGTTTTAGCAAAAAATAAAGTTACCCCCCCCCCGTATAAATTGAACTCACATTGGAAATTTGACTCACAACTGACTATCACTGGTTTTGTAAGTCTGATACTTATCCAAGTGAACTGATCGGTTATCGCTTGTCAGTCTCAGAGTTTCAAACCCTTATAAAGTCATGCTCTATTGATTCTAGAAATGATCCAAATCCAAAAAATAAAATGGTGCATGAAACAAAATTCAATTTAACTATCTGCTAAGTAACACATATCTGGTTAACAGAGTTGGAAAAGCATCAGATTTCCAAACCAGTGATGGTCAGTTGTGAGTTCAATTCCCTCAGAAATAATTTTTATTTTCTGTTGAAACTTTTTGAAACCCCTGAATGTTAATTTTGATTAAATATGTTCGATTTTTGTTTTTGCAAAACCTCGGATAACAATTATTTAATTCCCGCTGTTTAGAACACTGGTTGGGAAACATTGACGTAGACTGGTAAAATTTTAAAGAGAATGGGAAAAAGATCGTTGACTTTGTTTGCAAGTGTTGGAAACACATTGATTTTGCAGAAATGAGCGAGTTTAATTGTAGGTACCTTAACTCCATATCGACAGGTATTTTCCTCTAAAAGCTCCATAAATAAAGCAATAAACTTCTGAGTACGAAACGGGCGACATTTGACATTGTCATCAATAAAGAATACAGGCTGTTTGACAACCATAGACTGAATATTTTTTTTCAAGGTTCTTTCAGTTCGATTAGATACATTCTACGAAACCAAAGCAATTAAAATAACTTAAAATAGCATTCATTACCGGCATAGATCATAGATCCAAAAATGAAGATATAAATATAATAATTATTTTAAGTAGTTGACACCACACACCACCTTATATTTGACATGATGAAACTCTTAAATTGCAATGGTCCACTTTATTCCGCCTTAATAAGTTAATGTCTTCCGTTTCCGGACCAAGGATCATGGGCTATGGGTTCGAAGCCGACTTTGGCAACTGTAGAACAATTTTGAGGCAGCTCTAGATGGATAGTGTGCTAGCCTTCCAGCATCTGAAGCTATTTTGTGTGAAATTCACACCAAGGAACCTTCAGATTAGATTTTAATCCCAATCTGCCACTGAACCCGCACCTACAAGGAGTAGTTTTCCATGGTACCTGAACTTAATGTTGTTAAAATTCTTCAATTAAATGGGAATTTCAGGCATTTTTAAATGATTCTGTAGAAAAAAATTCTGAATATAAAATTGTGTATGCAGGTTGGGCGCGCTTAGTGCGAACATGGTTCAATTGAATTCAAACTTAAACTTAAGTCAATTTTTTGGCCAAATCTTTGCTGCAATCTTATCAGATTATGTTTAAAATGCATGGTCAATTTAAACACAGTTAATTCAAAGTCCCTCTAGGTCAAAGTGATTTTAACTCTTGTCTAATTCAAAGTACCTCTAATTCAAAGTTTTGATTCAAATTATGTTGTGATTCAAAGTTTTAATTCAAAGTATGTTGTAATTCAAAATATGTTGTAATTCAAACATTTGATCCCAAATGTTTGCTCATCCAAACTTTAAAACCAAATTTTCATGTAATTCAGAGACTTTGTATTAGTCAGAGTTCATTTCAAAGAGTGAATTAAAAGGAAGCCACAAATCAAAGAATTAAATCAAAGCTACTTTTAATTAAACGTTTTAAATCAAAATAATTTTTAATTCAAATTTTAAGCCAAAATAATTTCTAATTCAAAATATTAAGCCAAAGTAAGTTCTAATTCATATAGAAGTAAGATGCTGCAGTGAAAATTTTGACCACCAATGTATCGTAAAGAATATTTGCTAAAGGCTTGTTATTTTCAATATAATTGGAATAATATTTAAATTATTGATCAAGCAGATCTTCAAGTAAAACAACCAATGAAAATATCTCCTGTACTTTGATGACCTTATCACTTGGAGGGCTGTTTATCAGGATACATGAAAAATATTTTTGTCGAGAAGTTATAACAGTCGATAATCCTGTGAGTTACATCATTTAGGATACATCCGACTAGCATTAAGCTTATCAATAACTACCGCGTGTTTTGTATTTAAAAAGCACAACAATCAATATATTCTCCGAAACTTCCACACTCTGCGAATACATACACAACACAAACACAAAACTGAATCACCTGACATGATGTTTACCAAGATTTGGTTTTAAGTTAAAAATAAGCAGCTTAGAAGCACTAAGACTGAGAAAAGAAACACTTTCATTTCTTGCCCAGCGCGCATTTAACCAAAACGAGGTGGACCGTTTTTCTCCCATGGTCCACGATTAAACCAATCTATTTTACATCTTAAATGCATTGAAGTTTTCGACAAAAAATCTTTTTCATGTGATTTAACCGAAATCTATGACGCAATATGCCATTTTTTGACCGAAACAAGTAGTTACTGAATTCATATATTGGTTTTTCACGATAGGCGTTTCTGTCAGATTATCTGACGGATCTATACACAAGGAAGAGCAAAAAGAATTCATCAAAAATTGCCCTCAGTTGGCATTGAACCCATGACCTCTGGATCATCATTCCAATGCTCTACCAACTGAGCTAAGTCAACATTCAATTGGCAGCCTGAATCTTCATGACCTTCATAAAGTCATACTCTATTGATTCTGGAAATGAGCAAAGTCCAACGTGTGAAGTGATGCATGAAACAAAGCTTCAGAAATTTCCTGGCCAACACATACCAGGCTAGTACAGACAGTAGAGCATTAGAGTGATGATCGAGAGGTTGGGGGTTCAATCTCGACTGGAGGCAATTTTTGACAAAGTTTTTTGCTCTTCCCTGTGCAGAGATCTGTCAGATAATCTGACAGAAAGGCGTATAGTGAAAAACCCGAATGCTTAATTAAATTCGATGTGCAATTTAAAGATTAATTACTTAGAAACTTTGGAAATACTTTTGAGTTGTGTTGAGTACCACTGTGAACAGATTAGCTTATTCGACGATCAATAACTTAATGTCCGTTATTATTTCCATTTCATGCACAATCCATACATTTCATGCCACGATATGAGACTTCTAAAAAGGCATTGTTATTAGTTGACAGGAGACAGGGGGAATACTGTTTTCATTGCACTTCAAGTACTTCAAAACGCCAAACTACAAAAAAAGCAAAAAGGTAGATGTGGTAATGTTACATTGTTACGTGATGCAATATCCTCAAGGCACAACTAGTTTGCATCGATCTGAAGGCAGATGTAGCGTAATAATTGATCTGACAGATGTAGAAGTTGCGTGTCTCTCTGAAGGCTTATCCTATTCATATTGTACAG
>JBCAUG010015567.1:0-42363 GCA_038406175.1 Haplosyllis leylae
TATTTATGTGGCTTACCTATTTCTGTGAAGTAGTCTTTAACTTTTTGCTTTTACTTTGAGATTGTGAAGGGGTAGCACGCCTCTTTCTTGTGCCTGATTGAATACTTTGAGATTTTTTCCCATTGTTGTCTTTTTCAACAATAATTTTCTGGAAATTAATATGCAATAAAAAATTTATTTTGTTAATCATAATTACCCGTGTATACTTCTCTCACATACTTTTAGTATTAAGGATGAGTTAATGCGAAATGTAAAGTTAATTATTGTAATCTAAATGTTTAGTGTACATCATATGTATACTTCAACTGTATACTTCTTTCATATACTTTGAAATAAAGAAAGACAGAAAAAAATACTTACCTCTTTTTCTTTTATTTCTTTTTGTCTTGAACTCCTGTGCACAGGTTCAGTTTTTTTTTTCTCTTAAGGGAGGTAAAGGTGGTTTTGGTCTGCTACAGTTTCTTGAAGTTTTCACTTGGCCATGGGCATTTGTCCTTTTTTTACGTCACAAGAGTCCATACTGGAAGATTGAGTCACAGCACTGCTGGAAACACTTGGTAACACTTTGGAATTGGACACATTCTCCACATTGGACTTAGGCAGTTCATTTGTTTTATTACAATCCTCTTCATTTTGTACGCCCGCATTTATTCTTTGTGCCACTGCTTTGGAAGAAAGTATTAAAATTAAATTTGAATCACAATACACATTACTTTTTTAAAATAAGTCAAAAAATAATATTCACTTACTTGATACAGAATTATCAGTCACTGACATCTCTTTCTTTGACTCAGTAGAGACAACACCTGAAGCTCTGATATTACCAAAAAGGTCTAGGTCAGGGTCGGGCATTGAGTTTACTTCAGTACTTGTTTCTGGGACATCCTCTGTATTACCTGGAATACTATTCAGATTGTTCGAATTTGTGTCAATAGGTGATACTTCTCTGTCATTGTTGTTATTCTTATCAGTTCCACCAGATGTATGCTGTGGCAAAGTGTTTACTGCTTTATCACCCTTCTTTGATTTGTTTTTACTACCCCTGGGAACAGTAGGTGATGGTGGGAAATCTATGTCAAAGTTTCCAGTTCTTGTAGGTAAGATAGATTTCTGGAAAACAACATCTTCTACATCTTCATCTGAAGATACACAGTCAGCTGAATCTATTCGACTGATTATGATTTAACCATTTGTTCTGTTGATGGTTATTTGTCATATGTAACTGTTTTCAATTATTTTTATGCTTGTGTATGAATTCTGTTTTATTTTGTGTCCAGAATAATAGGGGTTCGTGCAAGGTTGTGTAGCGCTTTCTTCGCCATGTCATTGAATGTTGTGAATATCCTATCAGTACCCCTTCAAATATGACAGCAGACTGAGAACACACAACCACAGAAGCGGCTCAGTACATTGACAGCTTTGGTATACAAGGAATCATACCTGTACAGTGGAAAGTGGCAGACAACTTATTGCATTGTGTAACAATTTTACTGCAACTGCAAGTTACATTTGGTAATACAGACTCACCATTTGAACCTGTCAAGAAGAACCAATTTTGAATTTAAGGTAGACTATGACTTTCTGTACCGGTATGAATGAATATTTCCAGATCGCTTGTAGAACTGGATGCTAATAAGAAGTTGCACCTTACAAGTAAATGATTTCTTCCAATGCCTGTAGTCTTAAGAACTGGTAGCATGGATGTTATTACAGTCATCTTTTCATGTTGCGATGTACCGTAACCTGTATAGTTGTTTTGCAATCCATGTATTGTTACAGAGAATTGATGAAATAGCATTTAACATGTCACGAACACTGACGAAGGCAGTTACGAGTGTGTGGCAGGATGAGGGTGTGGGTGCCAGGGTGCGCAGGAGTGTGGGTAGAGCTGAGGTAAGCTACTTAATCCAGGTAGGCAATATGGTCAGATTTTGAAAATACAATGATTAACGGGTTTAGTAATTTCGAGATGAATGATTTCACAGTGTTATAATTATCAAATATCTCAATATTAATGAAATAGTTTTTGTTTCTTTGCTGCAGCTACGAAATCTAGATCCATTCCTCTTGTTGGATGAATTTAAAGGTCAGACAAATGCAGGAGCTCCAGATCATTCACACAGAGGATTTGAAACTGTAAGTTTAGTGCATTAACTTTTACTATTTTTTTTTTTTTTGTATCTTTGCTGTAGCTACGAAATCTAGATCCATTCCTTATGCTGGATGAATTCCAAGGTGAGGCTCCTGCAGGTTTTCCAGACCATCCACACAGGGGATTCGAAACTGTAAGTTGTATGCATTGCCTTTTTCCCTTGTCGTCTGTTTTTATGCTGTGATGATTTTTACTCAGTTAATGTATTTTTTCACGATAAGCAATTCTTAATGAAGTATACATAGTATAACAAGGGCAGTTATCTTAAATAAACCTTACGTGTAAAATAAAAATTTTGATAATGCTTTTAAAATTCATTTTGTAACTATCTGAACTGGCAGATTTACTTGTCATACCTCGCTCCTTTGAATTTTCCGTAGGTGTCGTATTTAATAGAAGGGAAGTTTCGACATGAGGACTTTGTTGGTCATGAGGGCGTTTTAGAAGCTGGGGATTTACAGGTACATTAATAAAAATAAATATGTAACTGTTATTACCGCCCGCATCCGAAGGATGGGGGAAGGTGATATTTTCAGTTTGTTTGTCAGTCCACAGGAGGGGGGGGTACCCTGGCCAGGTCCAGCCTGGGGTAGGGGGGTACCCCAGCGGCGTGCGGTATGCCTCTTGCGTTCACGCAGGAGGACTTTCTTGTTCCTGAAAGATTGTTTTAAAAGTGCTCACAAGAAATAAATTACGTTGGCTTAAATAATTGAAAATGCTGTCATATTATACACGTACTGCGGTTCATGCAGACCATCCCTCACGCTTTTGGAGTAATGATAATGTAAAATATGACAAGAAAGAACTCGCGTAACCATAACGAGGTATACCGACCACCCCTCCCTATTCTTCATGTTACTTTATTGATCATTCCAGACTGGCCCAAGCCAGACGGGGTGGGTGAGGGTAGGGTCTCCTTCATGACATGGACCTTCCTCTATGGTCCTTCGGTGTGCTGCTCCCCTACCTACCTGACCCAGAGAGGGGGACAGGGGTGGGATGAGTCCCAGGGGGAAGGATGGGTGGGTGTCGTACCTACCTGACCTTGCGGGTGGAGCAGGTCCATTAGCAACCTGACCCAGGAAGGTGGTAGGGGGTGGGTGGTACCGGATCTGGGAAGAGGTTGTAATGGGGCAGGGGAAATCCCCTACCTGCCTGACCTGGGGTGGGGAAGCGGGACCTTGTTTCCCCCTCCCCCCCCCCCCCCCCCGTGACCAGATTCACATGCACGAGGGAAAACATGACCTTTCCTCGTATTTCGTAATTGGTCGGTAATAGCTTGCATTCAATGTTAGACATGTTAACTATTTACACGTGCATTTGCAGTGGATGACAGCAGGAAGAGGGATAGTTCACTGTGAAATGCCTTTTGGAGACTTACGAGCACATGGCTTGCAACTTTGGGTGAACCTCGCTAAGGAGCACAAAATGACAGAACCACAATATCAAGAGCTCAAGGACAAGGATATACCAAGAACGAAAGAGAACGGTGTCGCTGTGAAAGTAATAGCAGGAAGCGCACTTGGCATAACGGTGGGTAGATGCGATGTTCCTTGTTGGTGGCTCAGCATTGAGCACCCTTATTGCTTGGATTTAGGATTTTGCCAGGTTCTCGAATTTTTTTTTGGACTAACACCCAACTGTCAGAAATCAATTTCTTTGAATTTACCAACTTCTTGCATACCATGGCTTCTCAAATATCAATTTCTTAAGCAGCAGCTATGTCGTATTGGCTGTGCTTATCAAAAATCAGTTTTCTTGAAGCTAAAGTACTCTTTTCTTTAAGCCATCAATTTCAACTGAGCTTCCACATGCGAAAGTATTGCTTGTTGACTGTAATTTTGCAGAAAAAAACACTTTTCACATATATCATTAAAATGACTTGTTTATTTTAACAGTCTCCAGTTTACACACGAACGCCTACGTTTTATCTTGACTTTAAATTGGACCCAGATGCCAAATTGAAACAACCGACCAAACCAGGCTGGACAGTATTTGCCTATGTGCTGAAAGGAAAAGCCATGTTTGGTAGGTTACTTTATGACTACTCACTACTGTTATGGCAAGTCACAAGTGCATAATCTTATGCCTACCCAGTTTATCGAGTTGTGTTTTGGGAACTTTTATCGTGTGGAAATAGGTCTGAACAAATTTTTACATTCAGGTCCTGAAGGTAGCCAGAAGGAAGGAGTAGAACATCAGACACTAGTGTTCAGTGATGGAGAACATGTAGAAGTACACAACAAACAAAACGAGGTGTGTCATTTCGTTTTGATTGGCGGACAACCCCTCAACGAACCTATTGTGCAATACGGTACGTTTGTTGTTTTCATTGAGTAATTGCTGTGTGTTATCACTTAAATTCTTTAACCTAATCCATTCTGAATTTTTCGTTAATTGACTGACAATGATGACGGCAATATTAACGTGTATATCTTATTGGTGTTTGTCTTTGTACATGTAACATTTTAGTGTAACATCATTATTTGGTAGACTAGAGAGTATCTTGTACCGATTTGTGGATCCTTTGATGTATGGTAAAGGAAAATAAGTGGCTGTCAGATATATGTCCTTTTCGTATTGTTGGTTATTTTCGAAAAACTCGAATGGTGGGAGATATATTCACATGGTTGATGCATCTTCATGATTTTTCCACACGTCTGATCAACATTTTTGCACCTCCAGGTCTTCTGTTTAAACCATAAAATCCACACCCTGTGATACAGTACACTTGGTTACTTTTTAGGTCCATTTGTTATGAACACCCAAGAAGAAATACAACAAGCTATTTTAGATTATCAGACCGGGAAAAATGGGTTCGAGAAAGCCCGCAACTGGCAGTCAAAAACTGTAAAGGGCAGAAAATAATGGGGCATATTGTGAAAATTCTGAAGTAGATTTAGTAGATAGAAAGCAAGAAAATCTCAGGATTGTATACATTTTGTCTGCTGGGCTACATGTAGAAAATACGAGTTGCGTGTTTGGATCCTTGGAGCAGTTGAAAATTATTTAATAGCGTCCAAGTAGCAAATGCGAATTTATACCAATGTTGTGATGTACAAACATAGTGTGATAAAGAAATTATTATTTTTCCATATTTTATTTAACAAGTACTTACATTAACTATGTTGAATCTCTGTGTTGAAATGCACATTTTGCTTGTAAATATCGAAGACACCCAATGTGACATAAAATCGTCGTGTGTGCTTCCAAAGATATTATAGATGAGTAACAATAAATTGTGAAATAAATGTTTAAATTAATAATCCATATGTTACCCTGTAGTTTATCCAGAGTGTGCATAATGCTTGTGGCCATATTCAATACGTACCACAAAGTATTGCATTCACTTCACAAAAAATATATAACAAGTTTTTTTCAGAATTCCTTTGGTGTAATTAGGTGAACTGCACAAATTGTTTGCAAATTTGTCGAAGTAAAATCTCTCGCTTGGCTTCCTTATGTAATAAATAAATCTTTATGTTAGTGGGCAATATTGGCATCAAGTAAGTGTTATGGTATTTTTTCCAGCAGCAATAAGTTTTCTGCAATGAGATTCAATTTGGGCAACTATTTTGTATGTGACCACCGCTCTACCTACTTATCTAGAGACAGTTTAAAAGTCCCCAACTAACACAATCCCCTACAGCTCAGTATGTAGAATGGTGATCAAACACACCAGAGGTTTCCTCATTGAATCCTTTTGGTTGCTAGAAAATGCTTATTATCACACAGAGCTTTTGATACCAGTATTAACAATTACAAACTTGTTTGGGCCAATTGAGCTATTCACGATTAGCGATCTGGCAGATTCTGCTAGATCGGGCAGATATAAATGTGAGTTTTTTACTCTGTGTTTGCAGATACTTGTTATAGTGTAAGATACGTATTCCAGCGCTAGTCTGTCAACTTTTTTTGGTCTTTTTCTTTATAAATTTAAAAATTGCAATTTATATCAGCTAGATCTGGCACTCATTTGTTAACAACTAGAACACTTCAGCTATGTTATGAACATACTGGGTTGTGACTGTAGGTCCTTTTGTTATGTGCACAGAAGAGGAAGCAAGGCAGGCAGAAAGGGATTATTTGCAGGCCGTTAATGGATTCGAAGGTGCAAAGGAGTGGAACTCCTTTGTAGTTCGAGAGGATGACCTGCCTCCACCATAAGGATGCACTGTCATAGAACTATTCAAAAAGTTACTTGATTCAGGAAATTTACCACTGAATGAGCAGAATACGACGGGTCAATTGACCTGCGGATGAATTTACAGTGTTTCTCGAGTCAATAAATACCAAGAAGGATAAATATACTTCATTTTGTATCTTTTTTATTGTTGATGATCTTTACAAAATACTTGTCATCAAATTTTGCTACATTTGTGTTTTTATATAAAAATCATATTTCCGTACTACAACAAAGGCACAAATAATGTCCATTCTAACAAAGTACATGTACCTCTTGTTATGTAAAGTTACAGACAAGTTAGTGATGTGACACTTCGACAATATTATAAATATTACTCAGTGACAGTGTACTTACAAAATACTTACATATTATCAATAGGACTAGACTTCGAATAATAAAGCTTTCGAATAGGTTACACATCTGTGCTACAATTTACTGAAATAACTGAAACGTATGTTACTCAAGGGACTGAACAGACATTTACAATGCCAATTTGTAGAACACAAAATTTGTTCTTCATTTGGGCCCAAACCCAAAACTTGTGTGTCATGATGGGTAATGTATGCATTTCTTCTGGCATACACCATTTCTTTTCTTTATTTGTACACATGGGTAAATTTCCACACGAAACGGGCAAGTACGTGATGAAAACTTTGACTTGAAATAGTAATATATTAACACTTGGCATTTACAGAACTTTGGTTGCTGTTTGATACTTCTGGATATGATTCTCTTTTGGCACAAAAGTAAAGAGCATTATATTATTACTATAATCATTCGATATCTGCAATAAATTATCCACGAATGCGGGAAAACTAAAACTACACATATCATAGTAAACGTAAACTGTACTAAAAAGATAATAAAAATAACTATCTATTCACATAAAACAAAAACAATTTCAGTTTGAATTAAACAAAGCACCATGATAAGGTTGCATTTTTTCCCCTCAATTTGTGGGCACTAATTACCAAAAATGTCCACACTGCCTTAAAATATTTTTAAACAACCTTAAATTTAATGAAATATTATAAGCATCATCTGTTTAGCACTTTAGCATTCCACATCCATTATTTTCACTCCGATGCATACACACAAACGTCAATGAGCACACTCGTATCCACAAAATTTTGTAAACCACTTTATGCATTCATACAGTTTGATTATAGTGTCATGTTTGTACCAGACAATTTTTAACATGATGCCCACAGAAATGCAATACAGGTACAGATACAATATAGCACTTCTATGTATTTTATACAACTGTAGCTATGTACAATCACATTCCTTAATCAAAAGCTAGGAATGTTTGACTTTAACAACTGCCACACAAGACAAGAACATTACATAAATGACAAAGATTTTTTAAAGAGAGTAAAACAGCCTTGGAATTGGTATGCTAAAACTTCCCCTAATAGCTTGTATTTGAATACTTTTGAACACGAAATGACTAGGCCACTCTCTTTTTCATTTTGTGGTAATGTCGCAGAAACTGCATATACAATGGCCTTGCACTGGCAAGAATATACACATTGACTACTGGTAGTGCTCAATTTGTGACTTGGTTAACACTGTATACGAATAGTACATCAGGGCCGACACCACATTGCAACCTAAGCTCCTGAGTAGAGTCAATTAAGTACAGCTTTCCGACTGGCAGGCCTGGACCAAGATTGATCTTTTTAGCGAAATATATGCACTCTTATGTCATGGGTTTTGACAAAATTTCTTCTTTTTTCATAAAGTTGCTTTCTGTATTGTTAAGTTAACTGGCGGTGCATGGTTTGTATTCAGCAGCTTTCAGATAAGATCCTTGACGCAAACTGCCCTGTTCCACTCTTAGTGGTCACATACAACCATGTACTGTTGGGGTTTTTTTTATCCTGTTTACAGCCTGCTCACAAGAACGCGAAATGCCCTTCGTATGAAGCGGTTTTAAGAACAAGAGCGTTTTTATATGATGAACTTGGGTTCGCATGCATTGACTGTGCCGAGACGAGTCACTGTTAATGATCACAATGAAAAGATGGATGAAAATAAAAAGTCGACTATCAGCTGGATGGCACGAACTTAATATTTTTCGGATCGTCAGCCAGTTCTGGATGATGTGAAGCACTACGGATGTACCGAGCTTCCATGTTGGACACGGTACCCTTCTTAATCAGCTCGTCCTTCTGCTGTTTACTCCAATTGTTTATACTCTCCTGTCCATTTTCAACCAAGTGTTTTTCTAATTTCCACGCGTTTTCAATTGCACGTTGCTTGGCATGGTGCAAGACTCTATCGTATTCATGCGCCACGGTAGTACCATAGCGCAGGTTCAACACGGTATGATTGCTATGTAGTCTAATATCTACGTACTTCATAATTTCACTAGTCTCGTGGTACCTATGTACCGTAACGTTGACACCTTCTATGGTGTCTTCTGTCCTCAGCTCTAGTTCTCGCACATCCTCTACAGCTTGACTGAGCTGAGACTTAGTGAAATAATGAGCGTCTCGACCATGTATGGAGAAATGTAGATTCACAACCTCCGAGTTATTGAGCAGAGTAGTAGCTAGTTGTCCTAACTTTTCCGACGCAGAGTCGAGTACTTCCACAACTACTTTTCCATCTATAGCCGACAACAACACCCCGTCGCCGAATATATACTTGAATGGCGTGAACGAACGTACGATCTTTTCACGATCCTGCAGGTGTGCTACACGGGATCTCGGTACAGTTGAGATTCTCATGAAGTTGTGCATGTCACGATTGAAAGCACATTCGAAGGCTGAGGTGACAGGCATGAGCGGCATGTGAAGCTCTTGTTTTGGTCGGATCTTTCCGCTGAATGACACTTCAGGCACCAAACTGTCTATGTCATAACCAATGGCTTTAAGCCAGGTTCGTAAATCTACAAAAAAATAGCGACCTATCATTAATTACTTGAGTATGTGTTGAAATTAGATTCCGATTGCAAACAGAAATAAACTCTGATTTAATTCAAATACCAGGTTCCGGGTACTCCTTTCTTCAACTAATTATTTCTTGTATTCTCTGTACGTAAGCATTGTTAAATAAAAAATATTTAAACCTATACCTGTCATGTAGTTCGTGTGATGCAATTCTCTATTGACAATATGCCAATTCTGATAGAGATTGACGATGCCTGGGTTGATGGTGATGTCGTTCAACTGATGGAGCAGATCATGGTACGCTGGCGACGTCCACCGTCCAGTGCTCGGATCATACACTCGCGATCCATAGTGGATCAACTTTGTGATGTGGTCAACTATACCGCATTGGAACCCAAACAAGAAATGGAATTCTGGAGCTGAATCAGTCAGTTTCATTCCAAGTGGATCATAAGTCACCTGTTTGACCACAGAACCCATTGCGTTAAATATAACTATGGGAGAACCCATTGGATCTAATGCTATGTAGAACTGGCGACCATCCTGTTCCAGAGCTAGCAGATGGCCCTTGTTGTCATAAAATAGTTGAGTAAAGACGCCTGTGCTGTGATCGTAGATGTGTGTTATGCGTTCTTTCTTGCTAATATCTGCGTAGAAGAACTGTGTCAGATAGTTCCCGATATTGTCCTTTCTGGCCACCAACCTATCCATCGCATCAAAGAAGTAATGAATGTCGTATTTTCCCTTCTCAAAGGCTCTCACCAACTGACCCTTGGAATTGTATTCAAACTGCTCCTCGTCCCTCTTTATCATGAAACCATCCACATCGAAAATAAACTTCTCCTTGTCTGTGCCTTCTATTTGATTGTTCTGGTTGATAGTCAGCAGTTTACTATCATCATACTGGTTGATTTTAATAATGTTGTTGTTGGCATCGTGCTCGTAGCTCCATGTAGGCTGTCCGTTAAGAACAACTTCCATGACGTTGTTGTCTATGTCGTAGACATATTCGTATGCCTTCAGGTCGCTGGTTCCAACTTTCCTACGCCATTGATGAATTCGGCCCAAATCATCATACTTTACTTCCAGAGTGAAAACCAAATAATTGTTGAACCTAAAACATGAACATTTTTACATTTCATGTGATCCCTCAGTCATCAAAAAGATGCCACTGAAATGTATTCCGCATCAATGATTGACAAAAGAATTGCAACCTTACCTGTACCACTCATCTGTAAGTTTGTTGGTTGCACTGAACTCACGAATGATCTCAACATTACTGTCTGTAATGGTTTGTTGTTTAGCTTTTGGGTATGTAAATGTGAATGTCTTCATCCTCTCCAGCATACCCGTGTCCAAGTTGTACGTTATGTTGACAGGATTGAACACCTGGCTACCGAGGGTAGCTTCCAGAGAAGATACTCTGAAGCTGTTGTCATAGTAATACCTACAAAAAACATTATGGCTTATTTCATGTATGCCATTCACAATTATTATTTGAAAAATTGTATGTAACTTTATAAAGCTTTCGTATTGTAATATATCATTCATAAGTCTCACAAATCTCATTCAAGTTACCACTCTATTGCCGTTCAGAATTAAATAGGAAATACATAATATGAATGACGCAAAGTTATTCAAGAACTGCTGTGCTAAAAATAAGCTTCTTGTGTTGTAATTTACATTCTGATGGCAGTGACTGAGAATTATTATTGAAATAACTTTTTCACATACTTATATTTTGCGGGAAGTAGATTGAATCCAGTATTGTTGTAATCGACATGATGGTCCTTAACAAGGGCACCCGGAGGTTGAAACAACATGTTGCAAGTGTAGTTGAATGCAATGCGATTCGTCAGCCTGATAGAAGACAACACGCCAGAGTCGGCATGATAGTGGTACTTCAAATCAGTCCAGTCAAAGAAAACGGTACCCAGCTTACCGAGGTCATTGTACGTGTATATCACCTGAAAGAGAAATCAAAGCAACTTACTAAATATCCAATACTCCAAATATGTACATACTCCACCTGTAATATGAATTATATGTTGGATCTCTTACCTGTCTACTGTAACTCGGATACTGCTCTCGCAGCAGCTGCCCACCAGAATTAGTATCCAATATATACTTCCCACGTTGTCCCGGAGCAATGTACATTCGTCTGTAGAAGTGCATAGTGGTGAGAGAGTAGAAGTGATGTTTTGACAAACCGGGCATGGTGACCTCAGCTATGTTACCAAACCCGTCGTACTTCAAGACGTATTGTTTACCGCTTGGTAGTATCACATCCGTCGGCTGAAAGAACAAATGCTTTGTTCTGAAAACACATACATTCTGGTAAGTATGCATTGTTAGCGTTTGACTTCACACGAACATGTACACACATACAATTAAGAACCACAATGATGGACTCACCTTTGTACCAGACTTGTAAATGAACCTGTACACAGCTCTACTGCCGATTTTCTTTTCGGTTAGGTAGCCCGTCTTGCCGTCATAGACCAGAAGGATGTGCAGATCGCCGTACGTCCAGGTAAGCAGCCTTCCGTGATTGTCGTACGTTAAATTAAGTGACTGTAATAAAAACGATTCTCACTGCAGCTCACTTTACGAACACAATGTTGAGAGTTCTTCATAAAAAGTTTCTTTTTTTTAAAAAAAAATTTTTGGAGGACATTAGTCCTTTTCGTGGGGCCACTGATACCCCTGTTTTGGACTTCTGGCAACGTCCGCCCTGGGTTTCAAAGCCAGGGTGGATCCTTTTTGCGCGAGTTCTTCACAAAAAGTTAAGAAAATATTAGCAATTCACTGTTTCAGTTAATTGTCACTGCTATCACATGGGAATATATGTTTTGCTTCTAGACTGTTACAATAATATTTGCATCCTGAAGGTTTAATACCTGTTGATATCCGTAAGGTAAGAAGTGAGTTGGCTGCCCAGCACTGTTGTAACGCACTGTGAGCAATCCGTTCAGGTCACGATTGTAGATTGTCTCGCTGTGGGTGTCCCGTTCATACTCAAGCGTCAACAGATTCTCACCATTCACCTACAACATAATCATGGAAAAATACAGGTTTTGGTCCAATGAGCAAAAATCAACACATAAACACACAACATGTAATAATATGCATCCAGAATTTCTTTCGACTCGACGGTACGATAAAAGTACACGTTTGCCAAGACAGATAAACTATTCTGGATACAAGGGAAACAGAGAAGGGGATTTGAGTTGCCTGAATGTTCTACCTTAGTTTTTTATTTCACTTGAATTCAACAGAAAAAACTGTAACTTAAAGTAATGTTACAGAATAAAATCAATTTGATCTTTGGTAAAATATTGACGAACAAAAAGACGGTACAAAATGCACGCAACAGCGGTTGCAGAATAGCATGCTTGATACACAGTACAGCCATGCTTTGCAGCATGTCCTTAAGACACCACACTACATATAACAGACATTATATCAATAGATATAATCACAATAGATATACAACTACAACTAGAAACAGGGGTATGGTGTTTCAGTGGGAACATAAAAATGCAATAAAAGTGCTTCATAATGTGCAGATAATTTTTAGTAACATTGTAATGTAAAATGCAAAATTCTTGTCATGGCAAGAAAAAATTTTCACTTTAAAATTCCACATGAACAAGCCATGAAAATTGAAGCCAAAATCTTCATACACGAAATGAATTTACATGTAATTAAATACCATAGGAATGCTCGGAATTGTTGCCTAAAACTAGAAGACCAAATCAATAAAATAACCACGTTGCACTTATTTGACTCATTATGTACGAGAATTTATCCACGGTTTTAATAAAGCATACACTGACACTGGGAGGTCTATGCAGCTTCTGATAACGAACATCACTTGTACTCAGCAACTTCCATTGGATACCCTCTAGACCAAAAACAGTAGTTGTTACTGAATACAAGTCATGCATGTGCTCTGTTAGTCGGTGTGTGTAACAAACGTACCATGAGCGCTTTGCCTTCAAAACCGCCCTCAGCGGAAGTTAGCTCATGCAGGTCTGGGGGCGCTCTACCATCATGCCTAGGTGTGCCTACCCTCATTCGTCGACCAACTTTATCTACTTTTCCACCAGTCCTCCTGGCATTGCCAGCAGACCCATCTTTCCTCAGGTAGTAGCGCCATTCCAGGCGATGTACCACATTGTCCGGTAATATGACTTTTCGCTTGACGTGTAGTTGATGCTCGGTACTCAGCAGAGGGTGCGGGTTGGTTTCCATAGTTATCGCCATGTGGAAGGGGTACTCCACAACGAGTGCGCCATCGTGCAGGTAGGACACCTTGGTCTTGGCTTTACCTATAATAAAATACAGTGAAATAATTAGCATCGCGTGTTTCTTCCTCAAAACTGAATGAAACGCTTAAAGCATTGTCATAACAGCAGACAAGTTGCTTAGATGTATTTTAGTTTTCGACACCAGTAACTTTCTTAGATTAGTCACAACATGTGGCCAAATAATATATCGGCTGTAATGTTATTTACTGAATAAAATGTTTTACTTCATGCTTTAGTTTTCTCTAAGACAATTGGCATGTTAGCTCTGATTGATCGGCTTCACTAGACTTTATATACTTCAATACATCTAATTTTTTTGTAATGTGCTCAAAATTAATCCTCAAAATATTCCCCCTAAGCAAAATTGGAAAAAATTGTTCCACAAAATTGGAAATTATAAATACGGAGTTGATTAACTTTGAGCAAATTACGCTACAATAAATGATCACGGCCCTGGCTTGTGAATTCTGACATTGCTTTTCGAGTGATGACGCCATAAGCTAGCTGCAGTTGCGTCGGCTGCGATTTACTTTTATCTGTAGCTAGGTAACAGAGTGCAGTATGCCAATACTACAGTACTGGTGGCGACTAGCAGTGGCAGATAATTCTGTGCGCGACGTACTTAACTGACACGTCACTATAGTAACAGTGAGTATGTACCACAACAGTTAATTAGTTACGATGGTTACTCGTAGCAGCCACCAACACCGAACCAATCAAAATCAAGAATAGATCACAACCGATTATATGTACTAGCACCAACCAGCAAAATCACTTTGTGCAATAATTACTTGTACCCACAGCTTTGAACTGATATTTATGTATGCATTTCAAGCCTTTCAGAAGCACATTTACTTTGAGCTTCTTTTCGTCTTTATACCATTGAAATCAAAAGGTTGCTAAAAATGTTTGGACTTCTGATTGGCCTGCAAAGCTAGCCTTACCCTGATTTGGTTTGTTCCCTAAGAAAGGACTTAAATAAGGTTATTATACACATACCACACGTTTTCAGATACACTGGGATTACACGTTTTACTTGTGTGACAGTTACGTAGAAAGTATAGAGTACTTAGTGAACTTACTTGTACACAAAGGTTTACTGTGGTACTGTGTGGTTGTAGGGTACTTTATTGTGGGTTTTCGATTTGTGTTTTACATGATTTGACAATGCGAGATCCACTAGATACATTTGTCAAAAGTACAAGACTTTAGGTCTGACAGTCTTTCAACCTGGTACCAGATTTAAAATTAAACGATGGTATAAACTAAACCTAGTGGATCTTGCATGTCCCTAAAGAAAGAAGTGTTAAGAGCACGAATAAAGCCACTTGCCATGCAGGACAGAAAGCATATTTCCATTAGTTGCCAGGGCGGTTTGTTGAGTAGAATCAGTGCGTAGACGGGCAATAGCACCTGAGGCATCCACATCTGTACTCAGGCTTGTGTGTTCTCCCGTCGGCTGAGAAACTGACGACAGACGTCCGTTGGTGTCATACTCGTAGACAAACGTATGACCCTCACTGGTCTCTTTGGTCTCCAACAGACCAGTGTTGCTAATGTAGCGGAACTTGGTGCTGGAGTTGTCTGCTGCGATGAACTGGTGCAATTGTCCCATGTTGTCCATTCTGAATTTACACTTCTGTCCACCAGGTGGCGTGATCTCCTTGGCCTGTGTGGTGTAGTCGCGCTTGATATTCAATTCATTGTTATTATTGTCAACCACTTTGACCAGCTTTCCGTAGTAAGAATTTACGTTGTACGTGAAGTTGTAAACAAACTGGTCAGTGATTATGTTTTTGGTGGAAACATGTTGCCCGTATCGGTTGAAGATATACTTCTCCTGCGTTTGAGGATACAGCACTTCGTACTTGCCGAATCTGTCCGGTTCTGGTAACGTAGCTACTATGGAGTAGATCCGTAGGTTGCCCATGTCCGTGACGTGCAAGACGTTGTCGGGAGTGACTGTGATTGCCGTTGGAGAGTGGAGCAATATTTTGGTGGCGAGAACTTCTCTTGGTTCGTAACATTTACAGTCAGATTCCTGACAATTACACTTGGACTTGGCCCCGACGTAGTGATTGATTGTTCCATCTGTAGACACCTCGCGTATCTGGTTTGTCATTTTGCCGTCACTTTCGACGATGTACAGATAACCATTCTGGGCAAAGCATATGTGTTGTGGAGCATACAATATGACCTGAAAAAGTACAGCAACAACACAAGTCAGCGTGGAGTTATTTACCTTAGTGTAATAAAGTTGTAGTTGTAGCAACTTGACGTTTTGACACATTTTGATAAATTCAACGGTTACAAGATCACACCTGGTTAGCCAACTTGGGTCCTGACTGATCCTCCGACAGCAGTGGATTTCGATGTGGATCTGGTGGAGGACAGTGAAGTGGTCGTCCAGCTACCACCAAAACTTTACCATCATCAGTCACCTTCAGGACCATGTTATTGTCCAAAATGTGCAGAGTGTTGTCCAGAGGGTTGACTGATAAAGCTGTCGGCCAGTGCAGTTTTATCTACAAAAGGGAAAAGTAAACGTCAATGCAGTTATACATCATCTGTCACGAAGTGATTTTACTGATGAAAAAGTTATTGTGCAATATTTACATCGTGAATCGAGATCTCGGATTCGCAGGGTAGAGGACTGAAGTGAGTCGGCTGTCCCTGTGATCCTATCATAGTTCTGATAGTTCCGTCCAGTTCGATAACTCTTATATTTGCTCCATCCGCGAAGTACACAACCCCGTCTTTGTTAATTGCGATACCTGTCACACAACAAATATTTGTAGAGATATAAAAATTCCTTGAACGTACAAAAATCTTTTTAAAATCTCAATTTATCTTTCCTGAATACACACTCACCTTTAGGGTAAAACAGATCAGAATTTACTGCAGGGCCATTATCTCCGCATTTGTTCTTGTCTCCGGGAACACACTGGTCACCCGTTCCCGCAATAACCTCCATGTTTTCAGTCAGGTCTCTCACCGCACCCATCGTCTTCACTCGTAATATTCTCTTACTTTGATAGTCTGAGATGTACAGTTTTCCATCCAGTGGGCTTACAGTCATGAAGTATTTGTATGGAACCTCCGGCATGCTACAACGAAATGATATCCATTGATAATTTTATCCAAATAAACTTTACAATGTAATGGTTATGACTTAGTCCAAATTTATACTATTATACCTCAGCTGTAATATACTGGCCACATCCTGTCTGTTGGCACTCAATTTTCTGATGTGGTTGAAGTCTCCCACATAAAGGCTGCCATCTCGCCCACTTGCTAGTGCCACAGGAGCCATCAATTTACTGTCATCAGCTTTACCGTCACAGTTCCGACAGTCCAATCGACGTGTTTTTCCGTTGCCCATGACAGTTACTACTTTGCGCGGTTGTTCCTTCAGATAGATGTTCGTGCCATCTCCTTTGTGTAAAATGCCTGAAAAATTGCAAAATGAACATTACGTCTAGCGGAAGAGAATAATGATACTGTCAAGTTTCTGTACGGGTCAGTCTTCACCGAATACAGCTCAACAAGAACAATTTACCTTCTTGGAAGTTGTATGTGTGATGAATATGAAGGTTCCATCCTCCGATCTCCGATGACGTTATATCATAGCCACTCATAGTCGCTGACTGCGTTTCCCAAAAGGTTTTCTCGCATCCTTCATACTGGTAGCCAACACCAACTACGATGATAGTACAGGGTTTAACAGAAATGCTTCACAGTTTAATACACATGGATAGCTACTCGATGACTATTTCCTTTCGTTGTCTTTGAGCTACTTCGAAGTGTCGAAGCCTCACATACCTTGTGCAGTAACAATGCCATACACTTTCTGGTTGTATGCATTTCTCCTATCCCAAGCAAATTTATACTTCAGTCCCGCATCGGCTTCAAATATTTTTTCATAAACCAGACCTTCTACTGCAACCTATAAAACAATTTATAATACAATGTGACAGTGTTGTAAACTGTTTTCTCGCAAGTTGTACATAACATTCTTCCACGTTCTCGGCCGAGAGATGTTGAACCTTACTTACTTTGAGCCTAACAACAGCTAAATTGTTTGGGATATCGTCTGGAGTAAGTTGTATCATTATGGTTGACATGTATCCCGATGTTTCAGAGCTGTGATATACGAGATATACGTCTGTTCCTGGCACTTGCAAGCTCTCTTGTAACACCTGTTAAATTAAAAATCGAAATTACAACCCTAACAATTCTAATCTACCTCACAGAATAGTACAACACAGCACTGTAACTTTCTTAACTAGAATGAAATCATAACATTAAATTTCGCAGGAAAATAAAACCATTGGGAAAAGGCCAACCGTGTGTGTTGGTTGCGCTTTGTCCTTGAAATTAAGGGCTAGATTTATCTTTGACATTTCAAAAATCCTCACCTGTGATTCGGGTATGACGGTACTCTTTGAGGGACAGGCTCCTAGCTGGGTGTGTTGCCATGTCGACAAAACAAGCGGTTTCATCAGGTAGTGGTCATGTGACACATCTGGACATTCTGGTTTGCTCGGCTCCTCTTCACCATCCAACATCAACATTACAATATCCATGGTAACCATGCGGTTCCACGGCACCATGACGGTTGTTTTCTTTATTTTGAAAGGCTGGCGCTGGAACTGTAATGTCACTGATCCTCCTCCATTAACCAGGATGTCGAAGCTGGGTCAAAATGGCAGAAATTAAATAGATATTTTGACCTGCTGATTTACATTTACAAAGTTTTGTGGACATCTACACGCGATATAAATTTTAAGAAGGCTCTGGAAATTTTACACTTACAGCCCAAGTTCCCGCGACAATGTGAATCCATAGAGTGGCTGAGTCACCACACTGACTCTGACGCCAATGAGAGGACTTCCGTCTGAAGCGACCACTTTGCCTCGAATGACCGATACTTGACTGTAAGGAAAATTAAACATATGAAATATTGCAGCTTTCGATAAATCAGACGCATAATCTCGTTGAGAATTCAACAATTAAGCAGTTTACACGAACGTGTGCAAAATCAAAAAATGAAATTGGCAACACGGATAAATATTAAAGTTGATTTTCCAAAATGAAATGCAGCTAATTGGTGGTCTACGCAAGGATGTCAATAGCCTGCTAGCAGTCTGGCACCAGGGTTAATGGGTTATGCAGAATGATATCAGCATTGTTAGTTTGTCTAATAAATAGTTAGCGAAACCCCGGGCAACAAATAGTGCAAAATCATAAGGAGAAGCAGTGCTAGTCTTGGTCTTGCAGGGACGTCACATGTGATAGGACAATGTGCAAAATTCATTCATCCACAAAAACGTCTCATCACAGAACTGTTCACAATACAACAGTTGACAAAAAGCAGACCACAAGAGGGTTAGAACTGCTTCACTGAATCACAATTTGTTTCTTTAAAGTGCTCTGGCATCAAATTTCAATAAAAGTGCAAAGTAGAATAGTTCAGTAGTTTAGTAGTTTGAGTATTAAATTCATTATCATATTAATTTTTTTATTCTATGAAGCATGCACTATCAGAGGTTAACAATCCTATGTCCTTTTCCTTTTTCTGTTTCGCGTGATAACATCAAGTGAGTGAATTTATCAGTGGACAAAGATACGTTAATCACTGATAGGTTAGTGAACTAAGGGGAAGCCAACACCAACATTCGTCCATCAGCACCGCTTCCTGACCTCTGGTTGAAGCTGGTAAGGGTTGCGTAGTTTTGTACGGAGTTGTCTTCTACGAGGAAGCGCATACGGTCGTAGAATGAAGCGGTAGTTGATGGTGGCTGTTTGCGTAGAAGTATCTCCATGGGGTCAGGCGAGGCCAGGCAGTGCACGCTGTCCTTGCAGGAAATACTGATGCAGCAGTCTGGGTCCTGACAATCCCTTAGGCCATCTACAAACATAAATTGCTTCTGTTAGCTCACTGACAAAGACATTTTTTCTCATGTTCATAAGATTAAACAATTCAAAGTCCTCTATATTTAGTTCCCACATGTACCTTTATCATCGTCATCATTATTGTCGCATTCAACTTCCATGGCTACGTTACAGTCTATTCCCTTCCAGCCATCCCTGCAGCTGCACTTCCAGCCGTCCTGGAATAGCTGACAAGCACCATTGTTGTGACACTCGCTCGGGCAACCCTCTACAAAAAGATAGAACATGTTACAGAATAAACCAAAAAATGCAACAAAAAATTATTTACTGTGTCGATGCAACTGACTTTTGATGTTAGCTTTGGAAGATTTAGCAGTTTCCGCATGGAACACATACCTAGTGTGCAATGACGCCCATTCCAGCCTGGCTTGCAAATACAGGTTCCGTTGTTACAGAAACCGTGAGAATCACACCGAGCGTCGCACGCCACCTGGTCGCAATGTGACCCTGCAAGACGAGTACAAACAAACGTGATGAGTTCGCATGCCACTAAAACGAGCAGAATATGAAAGCGGCTCATTAAGATTTTATGGGAATGATTACCTGCCCAGCCCTTTTCGCACTGGCATCTCTGATCGTGGCAAGTTCCGTGCACGCACTCAACATCACAAACTTCTGCAATTACATAAAGAAAAAGATTAAGCGATGAGTTTTAGATGCAGAAATTAATTTTACTCGAACAAAAAATAAAGAAAAATAAACTAAACCATTAAAAACTAATTTACATAACCCAACAGATACTAAATGTTTAAAATAAAATAAAAAAGTTAGAAAAACCATGGTATATCCTTTTATTTGTTTACAGCTACTCTGTCACCACTGCATCTAATTTATTATTGTTTATTTGCCGCTTCACCAAAAAATGTACAAACACCATCAACAGTGCATTAGAGTTAAGGTCTGTAAGGTTTCATTCGTTTACTACAAATTGGACAGGTCTTTAACCCTGGCGCATCCAAGCTGATTTTTGTTAAGCAACTCTTCCGATAAGACTTGAACTTGCAAATTTAATGTTTACCACCGAGGACAGAAGAACAGGCCTAGACGATTGAAAGAAACTTCGTTCCAATTTTTTCCCGGGACATTCTGCACACATTTACCAGACACAAATTGTTTACTTCACTCTGCAGATTTAATCATAATATTGTCATTCCTATCACTTCCGCGTGATGGCGGTACTTTAAATGTTTCCACACAAAATATCGCGTCTGCTTGTCTGGTCAACTGCATGACAGAAATATCTGAAAGTTTTCTTTGTGTTTCATTTCAAAAAGAAATTCATTGCCAGAATGTGAGAAACATTTTTGCCTGTGGTCAAACCACACTGTTTCACAATGTTCCTTGTGAAAACCTGAAACATCGGTATTCCTGAAATCTTATCGCATGGGTTTTTACATGGATAGAACCCGGAGTTCAGTGTTTGTGTATCTAGACCACACCCCAACATAAAGATAAATACATCGTTTTTCTGTAGCAGGTGCTTGGTGGAATAATTGTCTTTAGTTGGCCTCATGAATGGTATCGTCACTGTACACTTATGTCACTGGTGTCACTCGTATTAAAACGTCCCCTGTCACCACGGTGATTAATCACAGAGACAAACACCCACGTACTGACAGAGGACTTCAGATTCCAGACGTGTCACACGAGACACTCAAACGTAAAACCAGATGTAGCAACGTGTTTTCCTCTGCATATCTGTTTCACTCAGCAACCAGACCTTTGCTACGCATTAGTGTTGACTCTTGCCTACAATTATCAGCAATTAGCTGCAGTTACACCCTTCTGCAGGAGGCCCTTCTGTCACCCACAGTGCCCCTGTGGACTCTGAGCCCAGCAAAAATACAGCTACTTGCAGGATGCACAACACCCCTTCCTTCATCCCATCAGCCTCTAAGTGCCTTCATAAATCAGCAATGTGATGCAAACCACTTACAAGAAAGAGCTTTGATCTTTGCTAAACGTCGCGTTATGTTAAATATCAATGAGGAGAAAGAATTCGACAAAACTGTAAATAGTACTAAAAATTCCTGGCATTTGCATTACTTCTGAAATAACTGACAACAAATGATTACACCATAATGTGGAATGAAAGACAATTCCTTCTACAGAGTTGAAAGGTTTCCTGCCCTCTTGGGATTCCCTGTAAATAAAAATAAATGGGGCGACCTTTCTACACCTTATATTTATCATAACAATAGCAGCAAAATCAGTAACGGAATGTCTCAACATTTTATTTGCAAAACTTGGTTTTCTATTATCACATCTGGAAGGTTAATTTCTAGATAAATAGTTCAATGTTGATGTTTTACTATGATCGACATTTGCCTCCGTGTTAACTTGTTGTGTCTACTTGGAGACGCTGTTTATTAGACTTTCCTGACAGGCGTCTAACACCAAACCGTGTGAGGTGCGCCGATCTCAATCCAAGCAGTAATCTTACCTACATGTTAACTGTCAATACCTGAGCAATACAAAAATCACATTTTGGTTCTGCCAAGATTTCACTTTCTTTTTTCAAAAAGAATTCATCTAAATCCATTCTCAATGTAATAACCATCCTCTGGGCCCCTCATACAGGAAATACCACTCAATGGCATTGTTATTGATATCTGGGATTGAGCACATAACATCGACGATTTACCATTTCTACGGATTTAGGGTCTTCGCATTTGTGATAAAAACGAGTGGAGATGTTTCGTAGGTTTGTATTTTGAATGGGCTGCATTAAGACGGAAAGAAATTGAGAAATGTGAGTAATTTGGTCCACAACAGATCCCATGGATCCCCGTTCACATGACCCAGGGTAGCAGTGGTAAGATAATGAATGTATCTGGCTTACTGCATGGCGCTGACTCTTAACCCGGCAATGTTACAACGTCTTTATCTGTCCATCCTCAATGGCAGATATCTATCTTGTGACTCATACAACGCTTATCAATATTTTACACAATTTTTTTTTTCAGGGGGATTTCATTAAAAGCGTCATTCTCACTGCAGCGTGGCAAACCATCCAGAATCCTGATCCATCGTTTTGAACTCGCTACAATTTTTCACGTGTGACTCATGATCATTTTTTTTCTTTTAAGTATTTAGTTGTTGTTTTTTTTTCCAAATGTCATTTACAATGAGGCAATTCAATGGTGCAAATCACGCAATATCACATTGTGCGAACTTAAAATAGTTTTCCTGTATACAGATTTCTTCTTTAAGCCGTCTACGAAAGAGCATGCTAAAGATAAAAGACGTCTACAGTACCAGAAAACCAAAATGATTTTGATCAAGATTTGACATGCTTCTTTGAACCTCTAGAGACATAATTGGAGGTCTTGCTACCATAGAAAGAGAAATCTTAACTTTTAAGAGAGAGCATGCCTGTGTAGATTGGCAGCAAAGACCAGAGCCATGCCTTATTTGTCTAACAACTCACCCACATTACAATTAGGCCCAGCATAGCCTCTCTCACACAGACACAGGGGAGGGTCCCCAATGTGGATACCGTGGCCTGAACAATCAGGTATGCACAAGGTGTCCCCTTGCCCTGCACTGGGTATCTCTGGCAGACTGCAGTCTCTACCCCAGTATCCTTTGTAGCATACGCAGGTTGCCTCCACGCAAACCCCATGTCCACTACAGTTAGGGGACAGGCAGTCCACTGAAACATTTACGGTGAAGGCATACGGTGTGAGGGTGGGGGCGCCTGGATGTGAGGGTCGGGGCTGTGAGGCTCCCTACCACCAACAGTAGTTAGGTTCCCACTGTAGCTAAGTCACATCTACACCATCTTTTACTTACCAGTCCAAGTAAATTGTTTTCGGTTTATGTTGTTCTTGGTGACGAGCAAAATAAGTCATTTGAGACCAATACGACATTTAGTGACAACAGTACACAAAAATCGTTCTAAGGTGCAAATGCACATAGCTACAGTGTAACCAAGCAAATGAGATTTGACTTCAGTAATTAAACAAGCATTGAATTAAAACAATAAAACGACAAAATTAACAAAAAAGTATTGTCTTAACAAAAAATTTCATTAAAAATTATCAAAGTGATGATTAAAATATTGTACATAAAATCACAGAATAACATTCACAAATTTGTGTTCATTTACTTAGTCACACAACATTTTGTTAACTAACAGATAAAGATGCAACCGAGTTCAAAAAGAATGTATTCTATCAAGGTAACCTCATGCATTCCAAATGACAAGGTACTGTAGGAGCAAGCAGCAGTCAAGATTTGATTAACCTATGATAGGGGACCTTTGAAGAAAAGGCAAAATGACCTTTGGCGGGAGGCAATTGCCTTCTCGAGTAGTTTTTGGAATAAGGGTAATCTCTCGTTTTAATGATTATTAGGCTCTTCATTCAAAAAGACAAATTGTATTTCTATAGAAAAAAAATATGCTTCTGAACTATATTACGTCCAATCGTAAGACTAATTCCACAATTTGTCCTTTGAATAAATCTGAGCCTTTTCAATGATGTTAAGTTGCATAGTTAGTTAGTTACCTAGGTTGCAGCTTGAGCCAGCAAAGCCTGGTGCGCACACACAGATTCCACCGACACACTTGCCGTTTCCTGAGCACGTGGGATCCTCACATTCATCCTCCGGTACGTCGCACTCCTTACCCTTCCACCCGGCGTAACACTTGCACGCACCGTGCGCATACACTCCTTTGCCCTTACATAATACCGGGCACACACCTAGTTACACAGACACCCGGCTTGAAAAAAACATTTGGCGCAAAAAACATTGTCAAAGTTACAAAAATAATTTCATGTGTAAAATTTAGTAATGATCTTAAAATTCAAAAGGTTAAAAAAGTGGTTCGAGCACAAGTAATTTTTCTAATTTCACCCTTGGGTTAGTCCATAAATTACCAAAACGCAAAAATAAAACTTGTTTTTGACTTCCGATTACGATGGTTCAATCTCCAAACAACACAGGAAAGATATTAGTGTTAAGCTAGCATAGCAGAATTTAGGGGTAAATTATTGTGATTACTTACTCTGCGCACAATCCCATCCATCGTAACCAGGAAAACATTCACACTGACCGTCTCTACAATCTCCGCGTCCATAGCAACCAGACGGACATTCCGAGACTTGCTCTTCTGTGTGAACAATTAAAACAATATAGAGCGACTGATTTTAAATCATGTTATTTTGAACATACGAGACATTGCGACTATTTTGCCTGTGTACAAAAAGAAGGAACAAGCTGACAAAGCTTACCGTACTGGGATCCCACGAATGCTATTTTTTGTGGTTTGAAGCCGTCGTTAAACAAGAACACATACCAAAGTCCACTCTCCATGTAATGTATAAATGCAGAATCTTTCACCAGGTGCTCATCCGCATTCTGTACAAAACATATTCATGAAAGTAATGAAAGTAGGCAGAGGAAGTTGGCAGAGCCAGGAAACAAAAGCTTTGATACTCAATCTTAATGATTTGTTGCAAATCGTTACGTTCGAGCGACGGGAACTTACGTTAGGTTGTGATCGCTTCACCCGACCAGCCGCTATCTGTGCGCCGTCAAAGACGTGGAAAAAGTCGTACTTTGTGTGGGAAGGCTGCACGTGCCTCCGCCCATAAACACCTAAAAGAATCCAATACATTATTTGCTAAAAACTAATAATCATCTATTTGAAATATAAAAAAAGATGATTCGTGCAATGTCATTCTTAAAACGGATTTCTTACCTATCACGGCGTCGTCTGGGAGTGTGAAATTGTACTTGACAAACTGAGACCGGGGCATGTAGAACTGCGTTTTCCAGAATGACTTGGGAGGAACTGTCTGTTCAAGCTGTTTACCGAGCGGATACTGAATTATATACTTTGGAGAAGTTGTTACACCTGTAATCACAAGCGAAAAAAAATTATTAAATTTATTAATTTTTGTTACCACAGCAGCAGTCTAAAAAAGTTGCCAATTAGGATTGCAAAAAGTTTTTAAGTACTTTACACTGCAAGAAACGCCTTTTCAATGTCGCTTTTTGAGTACAACAAATGTCAACTACTACTGCGCATACATTACAAAGACTTTTTTATGTTCATTTCAAAATGATCATATTCCTTTCATACTCTTGGAAGTTCATCTTCAGACAAAAGAAAACACGAAAAACTGTCTGCATTCTTATGAATTCCTTCGTCCATACTTCAGAGTAAAAATCTCTTGTATTGTATTTTGTATTCTACTTCAAGCTGACAAATTTCAAGGATGTTATCATAGTATTTCTTAGACATCAGAAATATAATCCAAAGTTTTTTGTTACATCAAGGAGAGTGCATCGGGTTATACCTGATATCAAAGGGACCAGGCACCTGTGTTCTTACACAGTTCTTACCCCTGGGAGCTCCATCTGTCACAACATTGTGAACCTGTGCTGTGTTTGCCCTGAGTTGGTTCTTGACTGGTTCCCCTTGTTACCCTTTCCCATATCCCACTGAGAAACATACAGGAAGGAAAACTTCGTTTTGAGTACTCCTGGCAAAAGTGGGTCTCAGTACCCACATCAAACAGTGACAAGACGTCTGTATTACTGTCACTTCTCTTTGCTTTGCTACTACTAGCGCAGGTCTTAATGCTACGAATATTTTGCCCATGATTTCGAAACTGTTAAAATATTTGTCACTGGTGACGAGATATATAAAATTTGTGGCCCTTAAGCTTTAAGAAGAAACTAGTTTTGCACTCAAGACCCTCTTGACTTACTTAGTTTCGCATAATTGCTTGAACTAACAAGTCCATACAGCTGTGGCACATCATAACTGTATCTCAAACATCTGACAAGGTGAACTTTGTGATGAAAAACTTCACGCTTATTTTGCTTGTCAGATTTCACTTCAAGAGTTACCATGTTCAATTGACGTGGTTATGCAGTGGGCGTTGCTGTGCTCCATATTCTTGGATTGTTGTATTAGAAAACCCCATTTCCAAAGTAATTACCGCAGCATAACTACTGTGATGCAGAAAGAGCGGCCATCGTTTGTCATCATAACCAAAGCCCAAAGTTCAGCGGACTGTCTACATGTATTCTCACTACATCTGAAGCACTAGAGCATTATTCTCTATAAGCTGTCATAAAATAATGCAGCTTTCTCAGAAAAGATTCTCTGCCAATATGAAAGTCTAGGCACAATCTCTTCACTCCACATCCTTGGTGTAAAAATTGGCTAAATCTGCCGTTCAGTTATCTTTTCTTTGCCTCCACTTCCAGGTAGAACACTATGATTCACGTTGAGTGCTAAAAACACAAAAGACGTACAGAACATGTCAAAACACATCAGATAAAAAGAGTATTTAGTACATGCTTACCTTTACCAGAGGGATCCGTTGAATAGTTTCCGTTGAGATCTGTATGTAGAGGGTGTTGTTCCAACTGCCAGCCCAGGTTTAAAGCTTTCATTGCTGTAAATAAAACATTAATATTTATTGGAGTACTTCTCGTATTTATTACTGTTTGTAACTCGCGTAACTAGAAAATGTAGCATCACACTTTTGGCACTGTGCCCTTTTTAAAAGGTTCTCCTCCCTGTTTTTTCCAACAATTCTATTCTAACGCAATTGATTCTAGTGTCTAATGTCTGCACCACCCATGAAGGGATTTAAGAATTTATTAACACTCAATTAAAACTTATCAAAGAAAAATTGATAACATCTTTAATTCCTTACCAACGAAATATGCAACGACAGCAGCCAAAACGACTGTGAGGAACATAAAGACTAGAGCTACACAGCGCCAACTACACCTTCCTTTGAAGTGTTTCTTTACCCTACAAAATGCACTGAAAAGGTCAATTAACTTTAACTCATGTTCAGTATTTGTGAATAGAAAAAGAAAGCAACACAGATGACGAAAACCCGTGACCAATACAGGTACGTGTACGTTCAGTTTCATGATCATTATGGATTTTTCATTAAATGGAACATTTAGTCCACTACATTCTCAGGGTGCGATTTCACAATATGTCACACGCAATACATAAAGCTGTCTCACTTTTTTACTTTGAAAACTATCAAGTTTCAGAACAAATTCAATAAAACTGAAGTGCGTATATTTACCTATAACTAGCCGTATTGAACCGCGAGTAATCACGGAAGTCGTTCTGTATGGATGGGTAGGTAGGAAGTGGAGGCATATTCATCTGCGCCGCTGGGTTGAATGAAACACCACTGTTGTTCCTGAAAAATATCAATTGTGTGACGTGTAGGCTTCTATATCTGGATACATTTCAGTTAAAGAAAAATGCCATGTACCATTCTTTCAACTACGTGGAACATGCATCGAGAAGCAATTTTTTTTAAAATTCAAAAACAAAATTTTGACGTCTTACTCTTTACTCATGCTAATTTGAATTGTTTTTATAAACTTTGCACTTAGTCTATTAACATTAGTTGAATGTCATTAGTATGTACAAGCAGCCATCAGTGTTAATTGTGCAGAAAAAGAAGCGTGCAGAGCAGCTTTGAATCTCAAAATGAAAAAAAATGTTCCATTCAATAAAAGCGAATCGTAAGTAAGCATAGTGCGTGAACAAAAAGATGAATTCTTTTGAACTGCTATTGGGAGCACGTACAAACTGCCTAATGTTTGTCCCATCTTATTAAACTCTAAAACCAAGGGAATAAGTAAATATTAATGTCGTGTATGAGTATGACGATGTAAGAACTGAAGATGGTTGATGAGGTGCCATTTAAAAACAAAAATATAAAGAAAGAAAAGATCACGAATGTACATGTACACTTTTGGTGCGTGTTGGTTTTGGTTTTAATTTACCTTGCCCAATTTTCCTCCATTTCCTTAAGCTGTAGCTTAATCCTTTGTTAATTAGGAAATAAATCAAATATCATTCATTAAAAATTAAAATCATATTAAACAAGAATCTGATTACAATTTAAACTAGTGCGGTGATAATCTTGACAAATAAGCATGATTTCGCCCAATTTGGATGCAATGAAAGTGGCGGAGGTGGCAAACAAGTCATCGTTTACAACGTAAAGCTCGGTGCATCCTAAAATCTCAGACTTATTTGGTGCACACAGATTGTATTAATGCTGGGTCATGTCCATCTGTTTGTCTCCCTGATGAATATTCTACCTATAAACACAGTAGGCTGACAATAAACGTGTGCGCTACTGGTTACCATTACCAGGAAATTCGGCAACGGAGACCTACACATTGGATGGACTTCAAACGGCTGGGTAATGAAGATGTTATTTGCATTTAAACAAGTCAATTGAGACTGGGACACGGGGCGGCTTGACACAGATAGGCCTTTATGATCACCCTTTGATAAACATTCATTAATAAACACAACAGGCTGAACCCTCCCCCAGAACCCCCGGACGCCTACACTGGAGGAGATTTATGAAAGGAGGCACTTCGTAAATATAAGGGCAGACTTTAATGTCTTTTATGGGCATATGACTCATGCGAGACTACTCACTTATGGTGTGTGCGGTAGACTCTCGTAACGCACACACTTGCGGCGTGCGCGCGTGAGCCGCGAGACAGAGCTATCTTGTATCATCGGGGCTAAGCATGTGCTACCGATAGATAATTCTTAATGAACACGCGCAACAAATGGCCTGCATGATTCCCATAGTCCTGTCACACTTATCGATGGACTTCCGACACTTTGTCGAACAAGAAATCTGAACCGTGGCCCTCTTTGTCATTTTTAATTTGGCCTTTGTCTACGTCGATGGCTCCTGTAGTGATGCTAATTGTGAGTGTGAAGATATATTACCGTGATTCACATGCGGTTAGACGTGATGGGGTGATGGGTGTGTAATAGACTTGTTGCCGTTTAGATTTAAGCTGTTCAATCATACTTTCGTCCCCCGATTTCCCTGCCCAACCTTCACCTAAACCCCATTATATAAACGCCCTCCCCTGATTCTACTGATTGGCAAAAATCATTCAAGCAAAATGTCTCCGCCGCACAAGAGAAATCTAATTTACAAAACCAATTCCAAAAATCACTCGCATGCAATTATGCAGCAATCCAAAACTATCTTCAATTATTGCATCTGTGCATGAGCAATTACACCGCACAAATAACTTAGGATGCTTGGGAGATGTATTTAATTTGCAAATCTAACGCACTAGAGCATTCATGGTGGTCTCCTTATGAATCCTACATTCGCATTACGTAAGTTAGCCACTTGACTGTAAACACTAGTTCTCTATTTATGCTGTCTACAAATTATTCTACCCAAGGTAAATTAAATTTGATGATGTGCTGTCTATATCAGAAGCAGAATTATAAACCTCAGTTCCTCACAAGCAAAAGTTTGGGTTGATCATAACATCTGACAATCTAAATTAGGAGTTTTAGTGTTTGTATAAATTAAGGAATATTTACCTGTCGGTGCTATTACTATTTGGGAGATTCTGCTGGTTGCGCCCATAGTCGTTCGGCTGTGAAAAGGAGTTAGTTTCGGACATGTTATTCCTTTGTTGCGTTATGGCTGAACTGTTTATCATCTCCTGGGTACTTGACAAAGGTGGGGGTGGCTGAAAAGATGAACAAAATAAATAATTTTTCATTGTTATACTATCACATCGTTGTTTCTTAAAAACTCAAATGAGAACTCCTTGGCATGTCTAGCTATTTTACACTTGTGAAATTCCAATTAATCTTTTTCTGGAGTCTACAAATTAAGTTGGCGATGAAAAAGTAAGCACATAATGTTTATTTAGATTTTCTTGGTATTCGTCATGCAACAGGCTTATGTTTGTCGAGATTAAAAAGCCCACATCATGTGAAATGTGCCATAAATGCGTCAGAATCGAGAGCTTTCAATGAATTAAAAATGGCATGATCTAATCTACATGATCAATGCATTACAATGATTGCACTGGAGAATAACTTTTCTATAGAATTACATTTCTTAAAATGCAAGTGAAAATACATGTCAAGCCTAAGAAACAAAATACGATTTATTCCCCAATGCACGCGATGTAAAGAAGTTATTTTTTCGGTAGTCTTCAGGGAAAACGAAGTAAGGAATTGTTTTAATCAATCTCCAAGAACTGTCAATAAGTCTCGGTAAAAAAAGACGAAGCAATAAGAAATCCATTCTACAATAATTACACAATAAATGGATGTCATGAGTGGGCAAATATGCACACAGATTCACTTTCTAGATTAAATGGCCCGTTTTGAAGCTGCATTTAATATCATCCTTTACATTCAATATCATCCTTTAAAGTGCTGAAAGATAGCCTTTTAAAATTTACGCTGATCTCTGACGGTTTTGGTGAACCACTAAAATTACTGAACCTTTCTAAGTCGCCAATTCATTCTTGTGGATTCCCTTTTACAAACCTCCAAGCCTTGTGTACCTACCTGTGAGGGTGGTGGAGGCTGTTGTAAGAGTAAACCCAGTTGTGGGGGCTGTGAATGGGGAAGACTGTTGGTCCGGGGAACTGTCCGGGGCATGGGTAACGGTGGACTATTCGGCGGCGAACCGTGGGCTGAAATGCAAGAAAACACTCAAGTTAGTGATAATTGCGAAAGGTTTAAACTTCTCCATTTTGAGGCCTGTATTAAAAAATAATTCACATCGGTTTCTATTTGTTTTGAAATCTACACAGCAGGTTAATCAACAATGACACTTGCGATGTTTACATAATTACAAACAATAACGCAATGGAAATGGTAATTTTTCCAAGTGGATACAGCTGCAAATGTTTATGAATTATTGCTATTGAATTAAATGTAGATAGTGGATCCCTCAGGGCCTGAGTGTAGCTTCCTATTTACTGTACACAGACTGATTCCCTGGCTGTCTGTAGGCATACACACTGAATTAATCAATGTGTTTAACAGCAATCAATTCAATACAGCACTCTGCTTAAATACTCCATAGGGCTATTTGGCGAAGGACTCTGCTTGAAATCTCCCTTTACAAAAGCTGTACAAGTGCTGTTTAAAAACTTGTCAATGCCATTTGAAGTGGAGAGCTTGTCACAGATGTTTTAGCCTCCGTGTATTACTACTCGGCATGTTGCTTTTCTGAGCAGAAGCAATTGGCATTTTTACATTGAATCCATTTAATTCTATTGAAAGTTTTCTTTAAGACCTTTGAGGGAAATGACTACGAATGGGTCCCTATGGTCTTGGTGACCGGCTACAGGGGGCATTTATCTCCTACATAGCCATTTGATGTATAGCATTTTGGCATGAAGGCCTTGTAAACCGACTATCAACTGCAGGGTCAACCCACCAGCAGATCTAACCAAATTCAATTACAATTTCAATTGGTCGGGTCATCATTGCTCAGCTGAACAAGGCTTACCGATTACAACATCCCCCTATCCTACACTCCCAGCCTACATGCCCTCAATTCATCCAATTTAGGATTTAATTTGCTCCCAATCGCTAGTTTTCTAAAGCTCTTTACAGGAAGCTTTAAAAGTTATACACCTTTTTGCTGTTTGGTTAAATGAGCTTATTTGAAAGGGTCATAAGTCTCTTTTACAACTAGCCCGTATTTGCTCGCTTGCGGTGCATAATTGCTACCATTATGAACAAACGATACGAATACATAGTGGGTTTTGATGAATTGGTCTCATCATTATGTAATTCAAGCATAATTTACCACAATCACTCACGTTCTGTATAATGATCTCTGAGCACAATCAATTTTAGTGCACAATAATAACACAACAAACATTGGTTACAATTGAAGGCTACTATTAGTGAAGTGCATTATTTGTATTTGCGGAAAAATCACACTTTAATGTGGAAATAGTGTCTCTTTCACTCATGTTTTCATTCGCCTTTCATTCTACTAACAAAGACACCACAGAATACGGATCTACGATGACTTACAATTTGGCATGAATACATTTCCATCGGCAGTTTGCACGAGGTAATGAGGTTCAAAGTCGCTCTCGACTTCGTGATATGTACCCCGTGCCCTATCCCGCGCGGTGTTCGGGGTGTAGCGCTTCATGTTGTGGCGCGGGGGGACGGCTGGACCGGCCAGGTCGTCGACAGGGGGAGGGGGAATCGTCGGCAACGGTAAAGTAGCTGTAAAAAAAATAGAAAGGAAATAAAACACAAATTAACATAAAGCGTAACTCATAACACCATTTTTACGAAAATTAAAAATTCAAAGCGGAATTCGTCACCAGAATATTACACTGCATCAAAAAAGTAGATTTTATTTGTTCTATGCAAGTTACAGAACACAACGACACAAACAGGATTATTAGGCTGAGAAGATAAATTATACGAGAGGCGCATAGTGATGATAGATAAATAAGACAGCAGGGACAGGGTGCGGTTACTGTAATAATGATGGACAATAGCCAAACTACTACGTCTATGTAATGATGTAATTTAGATTCGGAATTATTCTTATTTTCTGCCACGGCCACACTGTCACTATTGTTTTGTTGCTGGACGTCCTTCGCCTTCAAGACATAAATCACGTTCCGGATTTGAAGATATCTCTGTGAAACTATGCAGGACCATTCCGCGTGTGTGGATCTGTTCCGGAATTTAACATGCCGCAATGTTACATCATTGCACGACAAGAAATTCCCATACATGTTGGGACGGGTACAACTGCAGAAGACCAAGCTGCCATAAATGGCAATATGTGATTGAGTAGAATTTCTCATTTCTACTGTTGCATGTTCACTGTTGTCGACTATTGATCTGCCTGCGAAGCGCAGGTTGTACGGGGTGATGAGGAGATGGGGTGGGGTTGAACGGTGGTGGATCAGCAATGGCACAACACATTAGTTATCTATCAACGGCTCCAAAGAACAACTCCTCCACAAAGCAGCTTCCATATCAGGGATTGTTTACCACGGACAGTAGAGTTCACTTAGCTGACAGATTCGTTCTGTCACTTCGATTGCTCGTTTTCAGGACACCAAATATTGAGCTGAGGAAAAACGTCTACGTAAATAACGTGATAATATTACAGCAATATCATTCCAGTCAAATTAATTTCCACAGTTTCTTGAATTCTTTGAACTACTATTCAAGTGATTCAAAAACATAACTTGATACGTCAACTCCTGAAAAAAACTTGCAGAAATAAATCTGAACCAACTCTATAAATACATCATGCCATAATAATTACTTTATCTTCCCTAAAGTCTCCGAAGCATCGGGGAACGAAGTCTTCTCTTCATCGAGTCCATTACCCGGTCCCAAAATGACTGATGACAATAAGAGATTCTATCAGCGAAAAAAGAAATGCTAATAGAGATATGCATGAAAGGAAGTCATTACTGCCAAATCACACTTGTCTTCAATCTATTTACCAAAATGTAATAACTAAATCAATTGATTCTGACAAAAAGTGCTCAGTGTCTGTAGGATATATCCAACATCTTTGCCCCGCTAAATGCGCATTCAATCTCACATTCATTCTTCACATTTAGCCTTTGCTGATAATGGCTCCTATGCTATTACGCTGGTTTCACGAAAGATAGAAGTTAATCAAACCTGGAATACTAAGCTCGTCTTCCTATTTTAAAGGATACCAATTTCTCCGCTGATCACTACTATCCAGTTAGATAAAATTTGGGGCTCTGTGCCAAAATCTTTAAGATAAATACGACTTAAGAAAGTTCCTGCCATGATGAAGCCAATAAGTGTAAATTATTCATATGTATATGGTATTAGCCCCATTTTTTCGAGGCTGAAGAATGACGTATGGACACTCTAAAAGAGCAACAAAGAAAGCAACCAAAATGAGATTTGGGAAATTGTGATCTTTAGAAATCTCACAAGGACCTTCAATGATGCAAGATGACACACTTTGCATTCAGCTAGGGCAACATTAACAGGTCATATGAACGTTATGACCAGCGCGTAATGCGTCGAATCCCTCTGGATCGCGCAACGCATGCTGTACATACGTAGTACAATCTTCATGCGTGCATGGATGGCGTTATGTCCCCCTGCAATATCTACGTGTCAGCACTGTAATGCCTGTAGCTCTGATGATTTATTGAAGACGATGCAAGGCTTATGAAACAAGATTAAATCCTCGTATCTCGTGTCTTTAATGTTATCAATTCCATCTTCATCTCAATTGTTTTCGTCATGCAGACATTATTTGCTGCTGTGAAATCACTTTAAAAGAAACGGAAGAGTTAAATGCATTTTTGCAACGATTCCGCTTTCTTCTGCTAAAAGCCTGCATTGAGACAAGTGAAAAGTGACAACAATAAGAAGTTTTTACCGCCAACAACTTCCCTCATAATTCTATTAAACGAAACGGCATCACAATTTCTATAAGCCATATTACATTAGGAAATATTGATTGTTAAAAGCGAAATGTTTTGCCAAACGAGGCATGCCTAAATATACAATGTGTCTTGCTTGGGGGAACGGTGTTTTCAGCACCTATTTGCTCTTTCACAAGACATGGTGTTTATTTGATGCAGACATTTCTTCCCTCAGATCTGTGTATGACCTAAAATGCATTTCCCCTATCACCATTGACAACAATGCCAAATTGACATTGGTAAATTTAGCATAATTGGGTTTGTACGAGGATGTACTGCTTCATTTATAAAAGATGACAATTGTGTTTGCTCGCAGGCGACAACCCTTCATTACACCAATACAACAAAATACTCCAAGGCTTTACTCTGGGAACTAATATCCACTTTTACCAGACTATTTAGAGTGTATTGCTATGCGTTATTCATGGAACTTTCATTAGATACAAAGCAAAGAAGTGGGGGGGGGGGATTTAAACCATGAGATATATCATAAAATCACGGGAGAAGCTCAGCAGTTCAGAATCGAAGAAAACGGAACAACGAAACTTCACCGATGTCTCCTTGGCTAATTTGCAGCCCAGGGAGCGCTGCATTTTGTCAAACAATTTAAGGCTAAAATCTCCAGTGCAACTAGTAAGGTGTCTTGCCTTGTACACAGCCACAAAATAAAGATGCTGAAGTTACACATTTGCATGAATTCACTTGCTGCTGCTACTTCAAGCGATACATCTTCATTATGGCCGTGTACATCACCAGAATGCACATTAGTATTCGTGGCATACACACGCCATTTCATTCAATTAAATTGTATTCCGTGGACAAAATTGAAGCAGACTACAATGGTCAATGACAAATGTTTTCCACAAAAGCATTGCTTGCATATTCCGGCAGTTTCATCAAGCCTTTTCTACTGGCGGGGTGGGAGGTTTAATTTCCAGAGGGAAATGCTAATTTCATCTACCAGTTTAGCATTATATGCATTGATTGACAAGACTCCTGAGGAAATTGTTACACAATGCTCACAAACTACTACCGAATGTAAAGGGTACTGTTGTGGATTGTGACAATTTTGCCTTCCATTAAAGTGCCTCCTATTTTTCTTCTGTTAAAATGCTACGCATGTGCGGGGTGTAGCACCTCTTCAGCACAACAAATTACTCCTAACTGCACAATATCTGCAGAAAAATCCATTACAAACACAAATAAACTCATTTCTGCCTTCCTGAAAATTCATATGCTACTGATTGGCAAGGGCACATTTCCATTACAGAAACTCAATTGAAGAGTTGCCCCGAATTAGGCTTTTCAGAAATGAATATATTAATGTTGCATACTAAACTTCAATTCAAGAAGTCAGTTATCTTGTCGGAAGGCACCGTGATCTTGTGGCATACAAGACAAGACATTTGGAGGCCGCAATCTTGCAAAAGGCATACTTGACTGTCGTCCAGTAATTCATAAATAGCCGAGTTCAATAGAAAACAAATTTAGTGGCAATACTGCCAACTTGGACTTGTCAAAAGCAATCCCATTCAGAACAAGCAGAATTGGCAAAATGGCCGTCCAATGGACCGAAAGTCGCCCTGTGGCCAAATATGTCATAACTCATATGTGCTAATGTGCACCTCTAGGCCCGCTTACCGCGTACAGGTCTCAGGGTTAAAACCATACATCAGCCGAATCATAGACGACCCCCGCGAAAATCTGATTTGCTCTTTTGTGTTGCTAGAGGAAGACGAAGAATGTTGAGGCTGGCAGACACTACCAACACAGAGGTGCATCGTATTTCAGTGAAGTGTAAGCTGAGACCTAAGAAATACAATAGCAAATACAAGAGTAAATTTCTTCATGGATATATTAATGAAAGCAAGGAGCCTGTCCCGTACAGACTGATTGATGAAAGCAAGAGTTTAGCACCAGTAGTTTTCTCAGTATAAAAATAGCTACAAACGTATAAAAGATTCTGATAGGTTAAAAATTTCAACAGAAGAAAAGTCACTGCGAAAATTCCTGCAAGACGAACATCCAGCAGCCTTGAGGCAAACCATTCCTGAATTGAAAGTGACTGCTGAGTAACCAGGACTTCCCTCTAGGGTCTACAATAGTTGGTTAAATGCAATTTTTACCTTTCGCAGAGTACATCAGCATGGGTAAGTGAAAACGACACCTAATGCAAGTGGACAGTTGTACTGATGGCGTGTCCTGGGGAGAATAGAATATTCACTTTGATCTTCTCTCCGCTATCTTCAGGTAGAAATAACACTCGTCAACTTCCATTTTCTCCCCTCCTAAATTATCTCATGCAACTTTAAACATGGCCACAAATCATATTGTCACCGCCTATTGTCGTCCTGCTACACTCAATGTTTCCACTTCTTTTTTCTGGCGGCCTCATTCATTTTAATAACTTGTAAATTAACATGATCTGCAAACCACGTTCTAATTGTCTAATACTGATGGTATTTGCGGGACATTCAAATTTCATGCATCCCACATGTACATCTACACTTGTCACGGCAAACAGTACCTGCTCTACGTACTGAAAATTAAAATTTGTATCACAACTTGGGAAGAAATGAGAAAAGCAACGAATTGGCATTTGACACTTGTGTCAAGTGACAACCACGAAGAATTATTGTTCCACCACGTTGAGGATCGTGTACCACTTTGCTTTCAAATATGTGTAGTACCGTCCGTATCTAAAGTTATCTGGTAACAAGAAGTCAACCCCCGAGCTATTATCACACTACCCTATTGTGGTGATAATGACAAGGAGGACGTATCATCCGTGGGATCTAGAGACATGATCGGTATACCTGTGATTAACCTTCAAGTATTTCTGAAGTACTGCCTGCTGACATTGATAACAGGTCACCGATCCCCAATGGAGGATCAATTCCATGTTTGGCAACTACTGGAAATGTATACTATAATTACCATTGTAAATTTCTTTACACAATACCTACACGCAAAGTACCTGGGCAATACAAATTATCAGTAACATTTCTTTGTCCATCTCAGAGACGTTTTATTTCTTCTTGTTCATGAGAAAAGCATTACAGTGAAGCCCTACTCACAATAAATCACAGACACACTGATGAGAGCAACATAAAAATTCCCATGTCTTAAGACACAGATCTGCACAGGACACATTTGTAAAGCACTCTGACATTTTCATCAAATCATTTATGATTGGAGATTGCCGTTTTATTGCGTACAACAGTCATCTGTCACTTGCAGATGGTCATCTGCTGAGAAAAATCTGACTGTGAACAGAAATCCCCGCAGAGACGCAATGATAAAGGTTTACAAAATGTAGGCCAATCTGTAGCTGTAAGAGACTTAAATACGAATCAAATTTGAAAATATGATTCATTCATTTTTAATTGCTTCAAAGTACTTTCAATGAAATTCATGGAAACAAAGCGCACAATACACTACAGATGTTTATTTAATAGTTACTAAATGGTAAGTTGAAGCCTTTTCTGAGGTTAAGTCGTTTCTTCGAACCATCACCAACTGTAAAAAAGCTTTTAAAGCCAAGGTACTGAGGAATGATATTTTATTTACTCTGTTCAATGTACCATACATGCAAATCTCACAAAGAAGCAATTAGCGGCAATGGTTTTCCCTTCAACCGAAAGTTGGCACGCCATCAGGTACTTCAAAATGAGCAAAAGAAACCTAACTTATTTCTGTACAGAGTAGGATGTACGAACTTTTTTCGTCTGGTAAGACGAAGAAAACACTTAGTGCAAGAAGAAGGCACTTTATCCCAATACAACCTTGAAAGGGGCTCCTTCAACGAAAATGCCTTTCAGCAAAATCAATTTAGATCCGGCGCGTTATTTTTTGTGCAGGCCAAAAACAGTTATGTACTTGAAATAGATAACTGCTGCCATAAGCGAGCAATTTAGAAGAGCTGGATCCATTCTCCTGTTGATCATAGACAGTTTTGTGACAGGTTGGAATTGATCGGATCTGGAGGAGAATGGAACGGGACCAGCCATGACTCACAGGGACAATCAATGTACCACGGCGGACCTAGAGAAATACCAAGGATTTCAGGATACCAGTCATCAATGTGTGACTTAGAAATGGTGTTGGGTGTTTGGCATCGTATTTATCCTTCTCGTTCACATTTAGTAGATCAACCTTTTGACTCCACCCTCACACACCTGGCACAGAAAGTCTACATGAACAACAGGTATTTTGCAGCTGGCTCAATTAATACACACCTTCTTATGCTATCTGATCCAAAAATGAATTAGAATTATTCACTTACATCAATAATATAGCGACATAAACTAATCACCCGGATTCAATTGCATCTCATAACCTGGCTCAATATCCAATTGCCCTTAGCGTCCTTAACTCAAGTCCCATAGGCTGCTGACACAGCTACCTTTTTATCTTTTCTGTTCCTATATAGTTGGCCAACCCAGTCAAAAGACGAAAGCAGAAGCATTGATTATTCTGTTTCCAGACTTATGGACACGAAATGGTGCCTGACGAATGAATCGTCAACTCCAATGAACAACTTTTAAAGACAACCACAGAGGTTGCACAAAATCTATTTTGACATATTCAATGCTTTCGTGGGAGGATCTACAAAACAAGTTCAACGATCACACACTTGGAGAATCCTGAACGTTGTAACGGGGCGGTTGAAATTTATCGGCAGTAAAAAAGAAGATTCTGATGCCGAACACTGACCCAAATCCATGCCTGGCTCCTCCAGATTTACCGCTTCCCACCACTCGCCACTGACACAGGACTCGACACTGGAGCGTTTCCATACACATAACCATCAATTTAACCAAATAAAGTGTCACAGCTAGACTTAGTCTTCTATTCTCACAAGAATATCTCTCTTCTTACCAATACACATCCAGGAACAGTGCTCGTGTCAAAATAGTGGCTTTCAGGTCGATCCATACAGCAATGGGGCTACAAATTATCTACAGCATTATGCACTTTCCCCAAGAAAATGACTCTACGGCCATGGTCACATCTAGATCTACTCTCTAAAGAACTGTAACAGTGTTCTATGGTGATGCAGATGATATATGGGTTGTGTGGTATAAAGGTTCGGCTTTTCAAAGACACAAAACCACAGTGATGACATACAAATCTATTTTTACACTTTTAAGCTACAGCATTTCTACGGTGTAAAAAAAGGGCCAAAAATAATCCTTCGCATGTAAATTTTAAAACAATGCTTATGTGACAATAGGTTGCTATTTTAGTCAACATTTATTTCTTTACTGAAATGCTGTGACTTAATGCTTCAGGTGAACTGCTATCATATAGCACACTACAAACCTGTATCATTAATTCTAGAATACACGTTCTCTCCCGTTCCGGAACTACACAACGTATCCATGTGGGGATCGTGATGATTGACAAGTTCAGAGTCCGATTGAGAATACGATGAGGACTGACTAGAGTCGCATGAAGGCGGAGTGCGTGAGCGGCGCCTTTCCCATTTATCCCCGCCATGGTGGTGGTGACGCCTGCGCCGGTGATGGTCTGGATGGTGGCCGCGACGGGCCCGCTGGTGGGGGCTGACTCCCTCCGTTTCGCCGTCCCCTTCCGAACCGCTCAGATAACTGTACAATCGGCTTATTGTATTGTCCAAGTTTTCTATGGGTGATATGTGATTTTCATCTGGTGTTAAACCTGAAAAATAAAGGATGAAAGACCATTAAAAAGTTACTCGACTGTCCAATTTAGAATGTGTCATATATGTCGTCATGGAAATGGGTGAACTGAAATTCTTCTAAAGTGGTACCACGAAAGACCATATGCAGGAATTTCCTTCTCAAAAGCAATAAAAAGCTCCATAATGTGTGGGACACGATGCAATTAATGACCTCTCGTAAGACGTAAAAAGCCTCAGATGAAAGGGATGGGGGGGCACAGTGATATTGAGGTACCACAATGAATGAGGGATGCAGATCGAATGGCATATGTCAGCAATCCCATGTATGGGTCTGCCTCCAGAAAGCAAGCAATACTGCTGAAGAGACAAGTGGAAGTCCATCAAGGATGGCACTTGACCATGTGCGATTACTTTCTTTTTGAAGGTTATACTGCGGCGCATCACAGCATACATGCTATTTTAACGCATTCCGGTAACGATGGCCTCGCTCATTCCCGTCGTTACATATTGCGTATGTGACTCCCTCCTGAACGTGAGCCACATTTTTATCCATCTGTCACACGAACCACACGCTCTCGCTGTCATCTCCATCAGCTACGGCTTGTTGGCAGCAGCACTACGGCGAATTTCAAAGAGCTGATCAAGAATACCACATAATTGCACAATTGTACGTAAATGCGTCTAATTTTATCAAAATGAACAAATAAACGGTGAAAATTTACAAGACATCTCACAAAAATATATAGTGACCAAGTGAATCTGTCTATCTGGGAGATTTTCGAAACCATCTCATGCCTCAGTCCGATAAATAATTGATTACAAAGTGGTCCTTCTATAGTGGTAGAGGTGGGGTAATAGTATCCTCTTCTCATACACTATTCTTCCTTCCCCCCATGTGCTGTTAACAATCAAGAATTCCCTGCACTGCCTTGAGATTAGGTACGCATTTTCTTTGGCACGGGCACCAGTATCTTTTCTCCTAATTTAGTTGGCTTTGTTAATGTTTTATGACCTGGATGTATACATTACTTGACGTTCATGTTCCGTTATACATCAACAGTGGCTTTCCGCGATGGAAACACATATCTCAAGAAACTCATGAATTCTCTCGTTTCATTTCAAAAGGCTCTCGAAAAGTCTTATTCCCAGATAAAAATGTGACAACGAAGAAATGCACATTTTCTGGATGGCTGCACCTCATCAGCATTCATCACTCCCGTACATTAACCTCATTCCTATCTCATTTCTTGATCCCTCCGACGGAAGCTTTGTAAATAATGAAGATAGAAATGGTTGCTGTCATCACTACAAAGGCATCCAGAATCTCCAACTGCTCATTTACAGACTTTTGAAGCAGTAATTGTTGCTAAATCAGATTGCTGATTAAAAATTGAATTTCGGGAGATAATTATTCGAGTGAATCGAAAACAATACGGTTCTTTTTCTTGCTGGCATTTGTCTTGATTAGTTCCAGGTATTTTGATTAAACTGGTGACTTCGCTGCCTAATAACCTTTCAACAATGATGGATGTAATAATTAACTTTTGGTGAGCAGTGACTGCTCTGCAACTCATCTCTTTGCCCCGATTCTTTTTTATTTGCAATCGTAAGATGTAACTTAAGTTTCTGTTTCGACAAGCGAAGATTCTTCGCGGGCTTTCCTAATGTGACTAAATATAACTTTATGAATTCCATACTTCAAAAACCACCCATTATCATTGTGTCACAAGTTGAGTTTGAGGAGCTGAGTCTGGAAAGCTTGCAAAACAGCCGCAAATGGAAAAACCGAGTCCCACAGTGCAAAAAGAGCATTCCAGCGCCCACCTCCTCAATACTCACTCATGATGGTTATTTCCAGCCAATTAGGTTCGAGGAATTGCAAACAAATGATGTAATGTCTAGACAGAGTGGGGTGATGT
>JBCAUG010015568.1:0-25167 GCA_038406175.1 Haplosyllis leylae
TTTGAGACACGGAATGACGCTCTTTTGGCCAACGGAAGCCAAATACAGTTGCGGTTTCGCTCCTCTCCTCAAACTTTGCGAAAGAGATAAATCTCAACCTGTTACAAGTACCTTTTTGTGTGAGTCTTACCTAGAATGCAAAGCAAAGCGTTGGGTCCAGAATCACCAGCTGAGCTGTCTCGTAATATTGATTGGACTCTCCTCAATCTGTTAGAACTGTAATAATGAAACAACCATGAAGTATGTAGATCTACCTCGCAATTGTACTTAAAAGTACACTAATTCATTTCACAATTTGCCACAATAGATTATACTTTATTCGTAAGGTTATACTTTATTCATTCAGAGAAAGCCGGGCATGTTTTCACTTGCACAATGAATTAACACATGTAGATCTAGACTCTAGTCCTACACTTCGAATTCATTAAACTTGAAAAGACTGAAATTACATCTTGAAATTCATAACTTGATCTACAATGACTAAAATCAAATTTCTAAATTTGTATTGCATTATTTTTCCGTAAAGAAGTAGATCTAAGTTTTACTCGACTGACATTTATCGCTTTACAATCGGATTGTGGTCCTCAATGGGCAAATTGCCATGGCCTACCAAATTCAAAATGCCAACATGGCCAGATATATTGCATTGAAGCAATGGGAATGTCTCAAAATAAGATGCAAATACTAATGATTCAGATAAACTCTGAATCTCTGTGATCCAAATTTACTCTGCTCTAACATGCAAAAAGCAGTTAATTTTCCTTGATAGCCGGATAGCGTCTACAGCAACGGTCTCACAATTTCTCTATTTGAGTATAAATCGTTTTATTTACCTGATAAACTTGGAGAAAGTCTCTTGTTTGATATTTCTTCTTCCAGAAGAAGTACGTTTGATAAATGGTTTCGCCATGATTTCGAGTAGTTTAGAAAAAAATTCCGAAAAATTCAAGTTAGGCAGCCATTACAGTTGTCACGTGACCTTTTCGGGTTTGGCAAAAGTCCGATTTTCTATTGGTTAAAATTAATTATTTGTAAACAAATGCCATGTGCTCGGTAATGTAACTCCTTTCTGAACATAAAATACAACTGACTCGTGATATGTAGGAAAACATTTCTTATTTCCAAAAACAAAATCAATATTCATTCAACAAGAAATCAAATAAAACATAAATACTCAGAATCACACGGAATCACCGAAGTAATGCATTTTGCCAAGTAAAAAAAATCATTTCCAATTGACAATTACTTTCAAACAGTCAACGAAAATGTGTAACACAGACACTTGTAACAGTTTACGTTGTAGATCAAACCAGAAATTATTGAAATTGATCACTTGTTATTTTCTATCCACGTGATAAATTTTGTGACTTTAGTATAGGCCCCGGGACTATTCGTGTCTCCACACCCATGTCCCCAACTTGTAACTCCAATAAGAGTCCACTTTCCGTTGACTTCCGCTTGAGCTGGGCCTCCAGAGTCTCCCTATAATCGCAAAATATATCAAGTTAAAGCTCATCGAGGTTAGTATACGTATCATCAGATCGCAGAATATGATTAAGTTGTGCAAAAATGTCTAAATTTATGTTTCGGCATTGATAGTTAGCTTTAAATCCAAACTGTGTTCAAATATTTGTAATCTAGAAATAAAACTAAAATCGATCAGACTCAAATACCACCAATCTTACGTGACAAGTATCTGGAGGTGTACTCTCTGAGAGGTCCCCGGCACAGATCATATTGGACGTGAAGTCGTCGAGGAATTTTTCACACATGTCATCATCAATCAATTCTATATCAGCTTCTTGCAATGTTGCGGGGTAAATCGGTGCTTTTGGATCGTCATCTAAAATACCCGATAGTGCTAAATCATAAGGTGTAGAATCGGGCTAAAGAAGTACCTTTGAGCTGATTAATAGAATAGTTGTTCGGCCAGATATTTTTTTACCTTAATGGTGAATAACACATGATGAAATTATCTGCAATTATATTTTTACTATGGAAGTTATTCCCCTTGTGTATCTATTCTCGACATGTATTATTTTCGACAGTGCTCAAAGTGTGTACCACTGGATCCAGGTTCATTGCACTGGCAAATTTTGAGGCTGTTAAAATTTTTGTTTTTCAATGCATGTTGATTTTGAAACACAAATGTAGCATGAGGGCCCAGCACTTCTCCTCCGGATTCTTCTCCCATTCAAAAAAGAAAGTCTCGTATTAAATGTGCAACTACAATTACCTAATCGGATCCGCTGTGTGTTGCCCCATCCCGTTATTGTCAACTCAGTTCCTGTCGCAAAACTGTCAGAACTACTTGGCAAACAAATTTGATTCACGGTTTCTGACATTGTAACACTTGATCTGAAAAGAATTATTTTTCTTTCATTGGCTGTGATTATCTCAAACTGAAACTACGAGAAATCTTCGATAACCGGAATACTCTTTATTTACTCATATAATCTCAAACATCAAACTTATAATCTCTTAAACTCAATAAAACATTTAGGTATTTCTCACTCCAACTCAAGAATGGCAATATCATTGTCATTGGAATCTAAATCGTAGTTCTCGTGTTTGGCCACCCTAGCTATTCTCACAACAACACAGGGATCTGTGCACTGCTCTGTCAAATCGTGGGCTCCCAGTGCAACGTAATCCCCAACCCTAAAATATGGAAATGTAATTTATTAAATGCATACAAGTAAAGATGGTTAGAGATCCAACTGGCTTTAAATCTCACAGACTGGTGTCATCTTCAGTCCAAAACATTGCTTTCAATGGTTCCATGAATGGACTGATGTCCAAAAACGGACATCCGTGAATGGTTTATTCAATAATTATTTTTAATTATTAATCAACATGACTTGAGCACAAAAGAAAACATCACTGTAATGAGAGAAAATGCTTTAAAGTGTCAGTCGTACTGTAATTATTGTTGACTTACTGTACACCACAATGACTAGCAGTAATGACGTGTTTATCTGAAATCAACGTTCCTCCACAATAATGCAAATCAAACATAGTGGATCCGCCCCAGGAGTTCGGATTGTCCTTGAGTAATACAGCCTGCCACGGCCATTCGTTTGCAAGCGACTCCTTACCAGAAACGATTTTTTGAGAACCACCATAACCTTTGGTGCCACATGACGTTTCTGAAAAAATACAATAAATCTGTTAACAATAGAACCGATCTTTCAAAGATTAAAAACTTAATAACAAGGTTGACCACAAACCAGAGAAGAAAAAGAAGATAACGAAAAGATATATCAAACAGATGTAAACTGACTAATTATGTACCATTGCAATACTGCCCTGTCCATCCAACATTACATCTACAGGCGTAGGCATTAACCCCGGAAGGGTCCACCACACACGCGCCATTCTCACACAAATGATCAATGCAGTCCGAATTTGTGCCTTTGTAAAATAGAAACAGACAATAAGAAATCATAACTAATTGTGTACTTTATCTTGCAATAATAAGTTACATTTGAGACAGTAGTGTTCATAGATCTGCAACCTGCAATCACGAAGGTCAGAGAAAGTCTAATACCCACGATTAACAATTGTGCGGGAGCCCATGCAAGGCTTTCTACGTTTTGTTCACACGGGTATGTTTACCACCTACTTTCGCACTGTGTTCCCATGAAGCCAGAATCGCACAGGCAGCTGTAGCCGCCCTCTGCGTCAAGACACTCGCCATTCACACATGGATTGCTCGCACATTCATCGATGCCTATGAAACAGAGATCCAATAATACTGAAAAAACTCAGTTTATTTCCATGCTCTATGCAACATCATTTTACACAATGGATCAAACTAATTCCTTATACTTCAAAAGCGCAACTTTTCCGCTAAATAAACAGCTGTGCAAAAATAGGTATAGCAATATCGCAGCTGTGACTTTTTTTGTAACATTTTATTCATTTACAATGAAAAGTGAATGTGACAAATAGGTAAAAAGACAAATTGAAGAAAATTAGCTACCGTTGCAGGTGTCACCAAGGAAACCTGGGTCGCAGTCGCAGGTGTAAGACTTCTTGTCATCCACACATTGTCCATTCATGCAATTATTATTTTGACAGTCATCTGGATCTGATTGAAAAGAATCTCCCAATTAGGCCATGAACTCCATGATTGCTCTGTTAAATTTTCCTCTCAGAACCAATCACTCACAACCATGCGGAAAGTTCAGAATCATTGAAATTAATAAAAAAAAAGTGCAGAACATTTCAGTAAGGTTACACAGGATTTAAGTTCACAGCATAGTGTATATAAAACATAACCTGATTAAAAACATAGAAATCTGAGAATTTTTCATACTTGCAATCTTATTGATCCAATCAAAAAGACCATAATAGTCATGTTCAGAGTCTGACTCGAGTTTACAGGGTTACGCAAAAAGAAATAGTCTGTACGACACGCTTTCTTCTCCTACTGAAGCCACCCGTCAAATTTATCCCTTGCTCAATAATCAAATAGAACATACCAAGTTGTAGTCTGATGACAGCTCCAAGTGCACTGACAGTATCATCAGAGACAAACTGTATGGTCATACTGTTTCCCGTAATAAAATCCTCGTCTGGTGTGTAATAATCAGGACCATCTCCAGGACATAAAAGAACCGCTTCAAAATCAGTACCTAAGATAGTGGGCAAAACCAAAGTTATGACAATGCACCTAGTAAACCTGTAAATATACCTCGACAAATTTGGCAAATTTGTTAATCTAATGAGGACTTGGAATCCAATAATGGTTTGAGCTTCCTCCTTTCTGATTTCAGTTGTAATATTTGACAAACATTAAAATAAATAGATAATTGTTTTTCCCCACCTTCAATATTGAATCTATCGTAACACCCCTCCTCAAGGTTAAATGTTTCAAATGTTGCAATAATAAAGCTGTTTTGTGGAGCTGTGATGGACCATGTGCAATCCATATTGTTTGAGTACTCAATGTCACCATAGCCAAGAGTTCCTATCCGCCGGGTTTCATTGACGTCCAGACTTATGTTTCCTCCGCATGCCGTGTAAACTATTAAAATAATTTCCTTGGATTACACATCGATATTGTCCCTTGTTTAGGGATGGAGCGTATTTGAATTTGTTGTTCAAAATAACATCAATTCAATTCCTTCGACAGTTTTCAAATACTTATCCAAAAATTCATAATTGCCCTTTCGTGGGGCCACTGATGTGCAAAGATTATAAAAATGGAATCGATATGTCGTCCACTGGACATTCAGTTGCTTTAAAATCATTCAAAGTCACCGTGCTAAGCTTGATTCTGTTCCAAATTGTCATCCCCTGGCTCATCATTTTCCTCGCCCCCACCCAAACTAAAACTCATTTTAGGCGTTGGTTTGTTTCTGAAATAGCAAATCAATTTCTACTTACTGTCGCATAGTTCTCCGGCGTAGTTCTCAGGACATTTACAAGAGAAGTCCGATCCAGACGGTGCGGTTTCACAGGTTCCTCCATTGTGGCATTCCACTCCGACACATGGATCGTCCACTGCAAGAAATCCAATAGAATTCTGTCTTTCAAAGATCAAAAACACCTGTTTGGTGCTTCATTAGAGAGGCCGAAAAAGTTTGTAAAATATTATTGCAACCATTGACCCATTGGGGGTAACTGTTTGTTTTAACAAAAAGAATTATGATATAAATGCTGAAGTGAACCCAAGTTTTTAAAACTAAGATAACAATTATGAACGCAGTCGATCACTGGGCCTAAAACACAATCACTCTCTTGGATTAATTCTGTGGACTTATGAATTTGTGAACTTTAGTTCTTAAGTTCAATGATCAGTGTTAAGAAATAGGAAATGTATCTAAAAGTCAACAAAATTGTATTAGAAGTGCATACACTCGCAGTTGACTCCAACCTTTCCTTCTGGGCATTGACAAGTATACTCCAGAACGCCATCTACACATGTAGCGTTCACTGCACAGGGATTTGGGGCACAACTATCACCATCTACGTCTGCAAAATAGAATATTGACAAACGTGAAAATTGAACAATTTTTTTTGCTGCATCCCTGATATTCCTTTTTGTTCATCAGCAGGATTTCGATGGATTTTTAGTTCAATAAATACTTTTCGCCTATCTTTTTATGGCCATTTTTAAATGTAAGAAGAAAAAATGAGAAAGAAACTTTACATTCGCAGTTAGGACCAGCAAAGTTTCCAGAACATTCGCACGAGTAGGAAAACGCTTCATCAGTGCACACACCAGTGTTCTGACAAGGATCAGAAGTACATTCATCCATGTCAGTTACTGAAAGAACAAAATTAGAAGAATCATCTCACAATAAACATACACAGGTGAATTGAAACAAGGCGAAAACTTTAGGTTTAGGTGTATTTGTAAAATTCGGAGCTTCTATTCGGGGTTGAGTATGATAGAATCTCCAACGGGCAAATAGTGTGCAAAATCTTTTGTCTGTCAAAGAAAGGTGGCCACCCAAAGGCATAACAAACTGGATGGACTTATTACTGGGACACATTACCAAAGACCCTGAACTTTAAATAGAGTGACTGTAAAGCAGATGGTATTTGATTAAGACACTTGATTGATTTCTTGATTTGTCGCGCCAGAGAATAGTACGTTCGCTGGCATCAAAATGTACCACATATTAAAACGAAATTGAAAAAAAATGTTCACCTGGGTGCAAAGAAATAAATGTTATTTCCTCACCTTCAACGTAATTCGCAAGCATTCCTCTCAGTATTAGGGAATAGTCGGACTGGAAGACAACGGTCATTGCGTTGGTTGTTGAGAGGAAACTCTCGCCAGAGGAAGAAGTACCACATAACTGAGCAATTGGGCTTCCGGCAGCAATACTACCTAAAAGTTTATGAACAGACGTTAGTACGATATTCCATCCAAATATTTTGCAAACAGAACACTGGGAAGTTATATCAAATTCCATGAATATTAAATTGTTATCCATATCAAGGCATTCTAGAACAGATTTAACACCTTCGTAGATAGTTATAGTATCAAAACATTCTTCAAGTTGCAGATCTTGGACGTCCAGTCTGATTCCCTTTCCCGCTGCAGCTGAGATAACCCAAGTACAAATCTGTGAGTTCTCGTAATTCTCTGGATAATTTGCTGTTGTAAACTGTTTTGGTGCTTCTTCAGCCGTCAAAGTTCCTCCGCATGAATTTGGTGCTAAAGACGAGAAAAGTACATTGTTCAAGATATCTAAATGCGAATGAGTTTAAGAATTGTGCTCCTACTAACCGGAAACTCAATGTACATCTTTCATTTTAATATATGAAATGAACCATATAAAGTAAAAAAAAATGTTGAGAGCAAAAGCAAAAGCAAAAACTGAAGCTGAGGCATTTGTTACAAACTTGAACATGTATCTCCGATGAATCCGAGTGGGCACTGACATTCAAAGGAATCGACTTTGTTAACACATTCCTGGTAAGATTCACAAGGATTTGAATTCTCAGCGCAGTGGTCCACAGCTACAAAATGTAGATCTATGTTGAATGTTGACCAGGTGGAACGAAAACTAAACCTAAGCAAGAATTTCGCAGTATCTTCCTTTTGCCGACTTTTCGCTCGGCCTCAGTAAATTGCTCAAATACAAAGAAAAATAAAAAAATAGATAATTTGTGGACATATCAAGTTATTACAACAGCTTGATAGACATTAGCCTGGACACATTGAGCAGTTCTGAGTTTTAGCAAAACATATGCGAGAAATCATGAGTGCTAATAAGTCACAATTTCATGTTTTGAGATTAACCTCACAAGAATTTGTGTTCATACCAATTTGATAGGACAATAAGAATCCCAAATCTTGAAAACTGTAGTCGGACGAGAATTCCAACTTCAATAAATAAGTGTCCAATGTGATATATTCGTATTCGTGAATATTATGTCCACATAGTCTCTGAAGAAGGGAATTGTCAGCACCTAAAAAGGAACAGATTTCCATTAATAGAACTTTGATTAATTGTAACAAAGTTTCTGCTCTGCATTTAATTGTTTAATGTCACTTTTGCTTTACCATTCATAATTGTCAGTTCATCGTGGCATCCATCTGTACTTTCTTCCATATCTACACCATGAACCCAGACGGTGATCTTCTGGTATGTTTGTGGGGCTCTAATTGTCCATATGCAATCCGTGTTGTCTGGATATAAGTTCGGATAGTTGGGACTTCCAAGGGACTGCCAAGTTGTGGAGGCTAAAAGCTCTAGTCCATTTGCGTCACAAACTGTGTATACTACAACAATAACACTTGCCTTGTAGGCTCTTTGTCTTGTGCATTAAATATTTCAGAAGTGGCCGTTTATTGTTAACTGTCAATCAACCATTTGGTGGTGTTACTTTGAAGTGGCTTCCCTTACAGTGGGGAGAGTTCTCAGCCACCAGTAAAGTTTATTCACTCCATTTGATTTGTACCAATAATTTGCTTGTTTAGTGACGTACCGTCACAATCGTGTCCTACGTAACCATCGTCACAGACACATTCCGAGTATAAACCAATCGTGATGCAAGTCTCGTGTTCTCCGACACATTCACCGCTCAGTGCGCACGTGTCTTCCGCTGGAAATAAATCCTCAAAATTTAAGGATTTTTTGTTGTTAATTTTCTTTACGTTGATTATATGATATCGTTGTTATGGGCACGGATACAGCCTAATTTTACGCTGCTGTAGACCTACCATTTGTATGCCTTAAAATCCAATACCATACCAACAATGAGCAAAGAGTTTGTCTCATTGAATTGGGACAACTGGTTTCTGTCATGGTAATATTGTTCCCCAACTCACTATCCAGGCAGAAAACAAAACTCCAAGAAATATCACTACCGAAACATATTAAACTGGACACAAGAACGTCCAAAAAAAAGCCTGGTAGTTCAGTCATATGAACCGTATACCTTCGCAGTGGTCTCCAATCGCGAACTCCCTGCACTGGCACGTGTAAGATAGTTCCCCTTCTTGACAAGTTCCTCCATTCTGACATGGATTTGACGAACATTCCAATCCATCCACGCCTATAATGGATAATGGATGATAAACATACTATTATCTTCTTTCCAGAGCCCACAGCCCGCTATTTACTATGATTTCAATCAGTATGATTAGCAATGTACACGAGAATTATCACTTGCGTGGAAGTAAACCGAAATTACACATACCTATTTTGTAATTTGCAAGAAATCCAATGTCGGTGATACTGCCGTCCGTTTCAAATATAACAGTTATGTTAGGCTGACTGGATACAATAGAGGTGAAATCATCCCACCCAGGATGGGATTTAGTGCCGCAGAAAAGTCCAAGAGTTGTCGTATCTACAGAGCCTGTCAAGTTACACAGATTTCAATGCATGTGTTTTGATTTGAACCAAAATTTTGAACCATTGGTCACTGATTACATTTACTACTGACCGCTTCTCTTGTATAAAACCCTGAATTTTAGATTTTTTGAAATTTTAAAGTGGAATTGTTTCAGACTTAGATGGTAAATAATTCCTACCTTCGCTTACAGTGACAGAATCAACACATTGGCCGAGATATAATTCCTCCAGTGCAAAAGTGTAAAACGACAGAAAAACAGGGCTGCCATCATATGAAACAATGTTCCAGATGCATGTCAAACCATCAGAGTATCCACCGCTGGTGAATCCAGGTGATGCGAATTGCTGTGCAGTGGCCGTGGCTATCAACTCTCCACCACACGTTTCTGGATATGGTGTAGCTAAAGTGCAATGTAACAGTGAATGTCTGATGATGTAACTCCAGTTTATATTTATAATTTAGGCACTTATACCAACAGTTATCCTCAAGTTTCACAACAGATATGAGTGGTTGTAAAATCTCGAGGGCTTGATGCAATTTAGAGTCAAATGCACCAATGTCAGAATTTTCAGAACAATTGGAACTCACTTGGTCCTGATGTAGTTGTGACCGAATCATTGTCCTTGGATTCATCTAAAAAACAGTGACAAAATGTTGGTACTCAGCATTATTTTCAGCGGACAAGTAAATGCTCCTGAGAGACTTGTATACATTTTTTCTTTTAGAAACATATAACAGGTTTACGTACCAATATAAATTTCGGGGTTATCTGTGACAAATGGGTTAGAATAGCCGACTGTTCCGTCCGCCAAACTTTCAATAACAACTTTGACGATAGATTTCATGGAAGTTATATAAGATTCATATCGACTGATTAAGGCAGCCTCGGAGTTCTGAAAAAGAAATTATATCTGTACATACCGAACATTTGTGATATTCTCGGACAAACGGTCATTCCACTGAGAGGTCACCTTAATTTTGAAAAAAGAACTGCAAAACCTTAGCCATTTCTAAACATTGCACATTAATCTGTAAAGTAAACTTACGTCATTCTCTTTTGTCACAGAAATCTTCAAATCGAGTACAAAATCAACTATTACACTTCCAGCACTGAAACGTGAAGATTTTCACAGACATGAGTAAAAACTTCTTGCAATTTGCCCAGTGTCATTTGTGTACTATCACAAGACTTTACAGAAAAAACTCTTTTACCTTAGATCTGTCACAGTGCAGCCTTTGTATTTACTTGATACGTTACTTCTGGCAAAAGAGAGGTGAACCTGCAAAACAATAAAAATACGAACTAATTCAAGAATAGTGGAAGAACAACACCATATCGTGAATTTTAACAAGCGAAGAAATTCCAGATAATGACAGAAGTTAAAATGGTTAACTTTTGTGTTACAATAACATTTATGGTGCATCTACAATGACAGATACCACGACAGAGACAGAGACGAATCAAAATGACTTGTGTAGAAATCTGTACAGGTGTTCCTGCTCCTCAGCAAATTTCCATTGGGTTCTGTGCACATTTTATCGGTGTCTGTATCGTTCTCTGTCTCGGTTTTAGGCAGTGTGAATAAACCATAATCTTGAGCAGGACATAAGGATTCCTCGATGAATACAAGACCAATAGATGTATACTAACATGTCCAAAGCGAAGGTCTCACAGTGGTTTGCATAATAGAACCATAATAGAAACATTCATGGCACTTACATCCCCACAAAAGTCATTTGTTAGTTGTCGGTACTGAGCAGAAGAAGGATCATCATATTCAGGTTTCCACGTCTTGTTATCCATGGTCATCCGAGAATCAAACGAGACTGCAAGAAATAAAAAGCAGAAAGTTGCAGCAAAAACACAAAACGCTACGAATTTCATAAAATTATGGGTTTTTTTTTCAAATTGACTGTGCGGATTTTTCGATATATCAAATTACTTACGAATGAGCGTCTCTTTTTCGTCTAGCTGATCTTCTGAAATAATTTATCAATTTTTTTCAGTCACAAGGATTATAATACAAGTAAGTGAAACCGAGATGTTGGAAGGTTAGGACCGTTTCACCGGTTTACTTCAAGTATCATCGTCAACGCAGGGTCATGACGCCAGCGATGCAGCTGTTATTGAAATCAATGGAGTCACTCCAGAATGGGTTGCTACTCCATTCTAGAATAACACTATTCACCCCCACTAATGTCACGCAACGTTAACTCTGCGTCGACGCCAAAGCTTGGTGTAAACGGGACCTACCATTTTCTGAAATCGATTCCTAGAATGCTGGAACCACCAGACTCGCATCTTTTACTATTTCAAGCATTGCCCGTTAATGCGTGCTTTCAAACGTTCACATGCATGGTTTTATGAAAAATGTTTTATCATTAACAAAAAATTCCTAATTAAAATGTATTATGTCTGAATGTGCAACTATGATATCAATATATCGCCCGTGATATCATGGGAGGATCCATAATTTCCCGTAGGTGGCGCCCCAAGATCCGCCACTGGATTTTGTTTGTGACAACTGACCTGTATTTGGTGCTTCTGCCTTTTCACATGGATTGCAAAGGTAGCGTGACACTTTGGTGAATGACTACAGTTTAATCGTACGTGACCAGTGCACGCATGATTACATACTATTCTTCTGAATGTGGCATTGAATGTGGTACGCAGAACCAGCATATATCTGAATGCGAGGTTGAGTCAAAACTGCACGTCTCAAAATGAATGCTACTTGAAATTCTTGTCTCTCAACATGTTTTAATATCATACTTCCTCGCTATCCAGATTTTAAACACCAGCATGCAACTAAACATCACTACTGGATGTCTGGTGAGGCGCGACTTACCTCCAAGAAGTAAAACAAGCGGTATGGTGACGGCCACCGCAATCAACAACAGTACCAGAACGATGATTGCGACGGCCATTAAAGTTTTGTCATGCTTCTTCCCTTTGCCTCTGGAAGGAAATTCGGATACAGAAATATACGGTCACAATTACAATTCTGGATGGACAAGTAGCAGTGTGTGAATAGGATATATCGTTCAGTTCAGAATGGTAATTCTGGATGGACAAGTGGTAATGTTTCCCTCAGCTCTGGAGTCTGTGAAATGTCTTCTGAAGTGTTAGCAATGTGTGGAAAATATGTTTGTGAGAACATTTTGGATTTTGTATTCCAAAGAAATCAGTTTTACTCATGTATATGAGGACATGTTTTTTAATTTTTTTTTTTTTTACTTTGTATTTATTAACCAATGCATTATGACAAGGGCCATGTCGCTACTGAAAGGGAATAAATCCACTTAAACTTCTGTGATGATAGATCTGTGGCACTGATGAGTTGAAACATTGATCTACCTGCTTTCTTTCTGCTCCGGTTCAATGACCGGAGTGGCGGGAGTAGCGGGGTAGCAGGTGTCCTTCCCTGTTTCGGACTCGGGGGTTGCCGCGGCCGAGAGATACGCAGGCGGGGGCGAAGAGTTGCTGAATCGGACGTCGGTCTTCCCAAGAGGAGCTGAAGGTAGGGGCTTTTTCTTCTGGCTATATTGTTGAGGTAGTGGAGGCAAAGCCTGTATGTGTCGTTATGGATAAAATGGTACATTTTTGTATACTCTGTTTTGCAAAATGAGACTTATCAACGACTTGTTTAGACTACTCATGTCAGTGAGTGTGAATTGGACATTGAATAATCGCATACCTTTCATTTTTGTATTTGTATTTGTATCTACTAACTATCATAGTTTTGCAAGGCGAGGTAGATAATCAATAGAGCAAATGTAGTTAGTTCAACATGAAATCAGTCAATTTTGACCTGTCTGTACCCAAAATTGTTGTTGATGTGAAGTTTCAATAGATGTTAAGTTATCTCACCCTTGGTTTGTCCAGCGGCTCAAGACGTCCAAGCGCCTGATGAACATTTGGTGAAGCCTCATCGTAAATGGGTGGGGCTGGGACGTTTCTCTGCAAAATAGCAAAACAGGAGATATTCAAGCCGCTAACGTGTGTTGGGGACTTATTGCAGTGTACATTTTGGTGTAGGTTTGGGGCTCGAACCCACGACTGTCTGTGCCGCAAGCACAGCACTGTAATCGAAAAACTGCAATTTTTATCTGTTTGGTTTGGTTTCTTGGTGCCTTTGGTTAACTGTTGCTTTACTTTCTGATGAGACCAGACAACAATTTATACTTCACCCTTTGTTCTTCAGTGGGTTCTGGAGGCTGACAAATTTCACCCTTCTCAACATCTGAAAGTTAAATGGTACGAGAAAGACATAAATTTCAAATGCTATTACCAATATTTAACCTCTAGATACAGACAGTTTTCGTGGGGTTTTTTAAAAAAATTTGGGGGACATAAGTCCCTTTCGTGGGGCAACTGATACCCCTGTTTTGGACTTCTGCTGATGTCTGCCAGGGTGGATTTCTTGCTTGCATGTTTTCTTACCTGCTAGTCCTCAGATTCACCTCTGGTGTAAAACCTGCTGACTGTATAGAGATCAGCATGGCAGCTGAGCCTTTTTGATCCACATACATGCAGACATGTCTGCAAGCATTGGTGGAGGTTTGGGACTCGAACCCACGACTGTCTGTGCCACAAGCACAGCACTGTAAACCATTCGGCCACTCCGGCTCGGCTAGACAGTTTTTATGTTTGTTTTGGTAAATTTTAATTTTCAAATTACAACAAGTAATTGTTCCTTCAATTGAGTTTTCTCACATTTTTTCTCAACTGTCTTAGAATTAGATTCCTTTTCATTAAGGAAGCATTTCTTGTTTAAAAAAAAATTTACCTGTCTGATGCTTCTTCTTCTTCTTTTTCCTTTTCACTTCTTCCATATACTTATTCATGTCTGTTTTATGTTTGAAATATCTAGAATCTACACTTTTTTTTGAGAGTTCGAATATCCTTCCTTAAACTTACTTTCAAACCCTCCCGTCAGATTATAAATTGTCTTGAATAATGTAGATACACTTAATGAAATTTTATTTCCTTTATTGTGTATGTTAAGTAACAATTTTTTTGCAACAGGCAACAATTGCGCATGAAATTTGTCACCATCCAAAATAAAAAGTCGTAAACATAGATTTGCCATTCGGTGAATGTTTTGATTGATATTCAAAAGTAGAATTCCAGTCTCTTAGTTACCTTTGACGAGAATAAATTAAGCACATTGCATGTTTTATTGATTTTTCGCTTCTCTTAGAAATGCAATGAGGCGGAGACGTCTTATTAAGTCAACACTACGCATTGGGCTCTCATCGAGGTCCGATCATCGAAAAATTTATACCTGTTGTGAACTCTCACAAATTCGCGAGAACTTCTTCAAAACATGTGATTAAAAAGCGCAATGGACAAGCAAATTTAACAAAATTGTCAACAAAATAGCTTTGAGTTTGATTTCTATTCTAATTCTCTAGAATAACTGTCACCGAATTTTCTGTGGAAATATATGAAGGATAATAGTGTCATTGTAATTTGTGGCTTTTCTGCCATTGATATAAAAGGAAAAATGAACATAAACGTAGAAAATATATAGGTAAGATGGGAGATCTTCTCATTGCTACACGGGTATGTAAATGCTGGAAAAATATTCGTTTTTCATGGGAACGTCCTAGATGTTTTCTTTCAGCTTCATAAAGTCATTAGGTTTTCACGGCTTCGAAATTTCTTCTTCTTCAAAAAAAAACCCAGAACTTCATTTTGTCAGAAGTAGTATTTAGGAAGGTTGCGTATGAGATTGTAGAATTTTATCACTAACTTAAAAATATTTTCAGTTTATCACAATCAAATAAATATTAGATCCACCTGGAAAAAGAAAATCCTAACAGTCCCAGAGAGTACTTTTCTGGACACTGAATATTCCCCAGTTCACACTGGTTTTCACTCTTATGGTGGAGATAATTTGTTTGTTATGAAGAAGTCGTTTGGAATTCAGGTTGCTGTGTCGTTGTATTTGTCCTTAAAACTAAAACGAAAAGGAAAGTCTGCATAATTTCTGCCTTTTCTTCTTTTGATTTGTAAACAATTTCTGTTTTATTTTGGGGGGGGGGGGAAGTCTGAAATGATGATTTGTGGTTACCTTTTTTGTAAATTTCCAACTGAATGCTGAATCGATTAATTAGAGATCACCCGTAAAATGTAAGTAAAAAGTTTAATTTCCTACACCTGTTCATGACTTTTAACATATTTTGGAAAGGAGACAGTGAGAACAAGTGAACCCTTGAAATGAATATGTGTACTTTTACCTTCACAATATTCCCCGGATGCATGAGACGGACAGACACATCGAGGCTGAGGTACACAGTAGCCACCATTCCTACACACTATTGTTTCACAGCTTGGTCGGGGTTTGTTGGTCACAGTGGTCGTTGAAATTGCTGCAGTGAAAAAGTTGTAGAAATGAGGCTTCCATGTGCACCAAACATTTGATGGTTAGACAAAAAGGAGTTCTCCTCAAAATATAATAGTGTAAGTACTGTAAATATAATAGCCGCTCAATCCAAGCCGATATTTTTCTTTGGAAAAGGAAGCTAAAAATTAATTTGACGTAGACTATATTAGTTGCGAGTGCAGTGTCATCAATCACATAAATCCCATTGTTGATGGAAGTTTAAAAGCGGATCTGTTATGACTGAAAAAGTAAGAAAGTGCAATCAACAATCATTCTTGGAACCTGGAAAAGAAAAGAAAGCAGAAGTATGTTTAATTTAATCGAGTTCAGCTTGATCGAATCAAATTTAATTACTTCTTTGACTTCATGATTGAAATATTTTATTAAAGTATACATCGGATAATACCTTCACAGCGACTGCCACTTGTACCCCAGGGACATATGCAGCGTACTCCGGGAGAGTAGGTGTTTCTACGACAGGTTCCCCCGTTAAGGCACGTTGATGTTTCGCACAGCGGATCTGCACTAGTTGATGACTTCACTGTAGAATCTGTAGTCTGTGGTTTCCATGTAACACCATCTTGTCCTGTATAGATAATCACAAAATTTTCTTTTGAACTGCAAATGATACCTAGATCTGGTAGTTCCCCTTAAGTAGAGTCCTAACATCACGATTTCTGGGCCATTTGCATGATAGATCTATGAAAAAGATTCTAGGAATCATGCGACTGGTCGGTAACATGTATAATTGAAACTAAACAATCTTAACAATATGTGGCACGTTTTGCGCTGAAATTCTCAAAAACCCAGTTATCTTTCCATCTTGTTTAATTACATATTTATCATTTTAAAAGAACATCAGCTAAAGAGTACTTACGTCCATTGTGGAAACTGGTATCAAACTCTATCTGTTGATCTAAAGTAACAACATTTGTAATGATTGAGTTTAGAAATCCTTCACAGAGAACACAGTAATTAAAAATTTAGCAAAAGTTGCTTTTGATTTACCCATAAGTTGAAATTCCGTTGTAAAATTTTACAGAGATCAATCTCACTTACTTCCATCGTGAAAAATATTTTTGTGATCCGTTTGATCTGAAAAAATAAAATGATTTTAAAATAATGTATAAACCTTTTTGGCAAAAAACAATGTTGTTTATAAATTGGATCATATGTTCTGTACTCGCTTGAACCTCTGAAATGTAAATATGAAAGCAACACTGAGAAATATTTTTGTGCGCAACTTTTTGAATTAAGGGGCCTCCCTTTGTTAAAAGTTGCGCTTAGACTGATTTAACCACTTCAGTTCTGAAGGACCCGCTAAAGGGCATTAAATAACACTGTATCATCCTCAGATACATAACTAGTTATAATGACATGAAACATGCTGATCTCAATATGAGGTAACTACTGCATTGAAACTTAACAGGTGGTCATAACCTATTCAGGAAGTGGTACTAATAGTATATTTTGAAGAGGGTTTTAAATTCTACTTTTCATAGAGGGAGGGGTACCAAATTCAATAGTATGTGCAGAACATCATTCAGATGATAGTCATGTTAAATGACATGTTTTCTTTTGGGGACATAACAGTCTTCAGGAACATACATTACAATGCATTATAAACCTCTCAAAATCATATTTGGATCTTTTTGAATCTTTCTTGTCCAGTTCTGTACTCAAGAACCTGCTGAAGGGTCCTATATATGACACATGAATATGTTATCCTGGGTTTGCTTGGATGAAAGGGCCAATGTTCAGGATGAGACCCAGTAATTTAACAAATACTTTATCTTTGCAGTCACTTCTCTGGATAAAAAGTACCTGTACAGGACTGGTTCCTATACTGTAAACTATTTTTACATAAAAAATTTAGTATCTGTTAAGAACAAGTAGATGCTCATAAGGGTGCTCATAGATCCCCCAGTGGCATTACTCCTTGACATATGACTGCTATAAGTTGCTGTGCTTGAACCAAGTGAGAAAGTCCCTTTCAAGTTAGATCCATAGGATACAACTGGGATCAAAACATCGAGATCATGCACATGCAAAAGTGCCAATCACAGTGACGTTATAACATTGTCCTAATTATCTCCAACCTAATTGGGTGTAGCCTGTGTAGGCCATGATGTAATGTAGGAGGGAGGAATCTATTTTTAGAAATACCCCTGGAGATGAGTGGTGGTTGGTGGTGGTAGGGGTCTGCCACATGCACTCCCCTCCCTCCATTCCCCATAGTTTCCTTCTATTTTACCCGTATCAGAAATAAAACACTGTATCATCCTCAGAAGCTATCATCCTCAGAAGCATCCTCTGTTCCTTTTCCTTCTCTCGCTCTCGGTATAAATAAAGGGAAATAAAATGTTCATGCCTACCAGGTTTGCTGTGCGAATTGTGCTGTGTTGACACTATCCCACCCGTGATGGCTGAACCCAAGGCAACTATTCCAAAAATTATGGCGATCTTCACTGCAATTTTAAAGGTCATTCCACAAATGCATTGTGCAGACGACTTTATGGTTTGCCATGGTCCACGTTCACCATCAGTATCTAGTTGATCATTCAGTTCCAGGTTGTTATTCGGAATTTCGTCTCTTTGTGCAGCTGCTCCACTCTGCTCGTTGTCTTCCATATTGTAAACCAAAGTTTGGCTGAATAAAAGTAATGAGTAATAATTCCACAGCAGGATTGCCATTTGGAACATGGCATACACATTTCAACCTTTGCTCAGTGATTGCATTAATCATGGGTTCACGAAACCAAGGCAAAAGAGGAAAGATGTCGATGTTCTAAGATGTGAATTGTCAATTGTCAATTTATAATTTACACAATGAAAACAACGCACGATCATGCTTACATATCATCATACTGCTCTATGTTACTCCTCGAAGCTTCTGTAGGTCTCAGGTTTTCTGCATTGTGATATGTTCCATCTTCGTAGTAAGAGTAAGGTTCTATTTGTACTTGGGAGCATTTGTACGGGGAAGGACTTTCTTCAGGAGGAGTTGACTCCAGGAGGGTGACAGGATTTGGTGACAGAGGAATGTGGCCTTTGGTGTACGTTGAATCCAGAACGTTATCCATTCCATTAAAATTTTGTTCCTGCAACAAAAAGTCAATACAGACACAGACAGTCATCAGTGTGGATGTTGGAATTGTTTTAATCAATTATACTTGGTAAAATGCAAGACAACGTTATGAACAAGTATTCATTAACCATTTGATAAAAGTATCAAACATTTTGCTTGAATTTATTTTTTGTGCGATGGAGGACACCAAGAAATGAAACAGAATTTTGTACTTGAATATGATTGTCCTTGGTTGTGATTGGCTATCCTTAGAAACCACCCCTTGAATTTGTGGTACATGTAATGAGTCGCTTAAGGGTGGTTGCTAAGGGTAAATAATGATAGCCAGTGGACAGTGATGTTGTACCCTTCAACTTCTGACATTATCAAACGGCCAAAGAGAATCAAACACCAAATAAATCAATGCTAAAATTTTGCCCTATTACCCTATTATCACCACCAAAGGCATTGGCGGATCCAAGGGGGGGGGGGGCACTAGGGAGCCTGTCCTGCCCCCCTCTGGTTCCAAATTTTTTCATTTTCATGCAGTTTTTGGGAAAAATTGCACAAAATAATAGGCTGGCGCCCCCACCTTTATGCTTGGCGGCTCCTCTCTGGGAAATCCAGGATCCACCACTGAAAGGGCTGGTTGCTAGGGAAACTAAAGGTAACCAAGGGCAACCAATGTCATCTCTTCCAACTTCTGACTCTCTCATGCATACATTTTGGGTCAAAGTACCCCTCCAATACATCTAAAATTTCAAATCCCTTATTTTTACCCCACGGAATTGGTGGTTGCTAAGGAAAACCTATCGTAATCAACGCAGCAGATTTCTCCAAATGTTGTTTGAGGGTACCTTCCATGTAAATTGGGGGATCTAGGTCCCTTTTCATACAAATCTTTTCACATCCCCCAAAAATAAAAAAGTGCCAAAATCCTCAGTCCAATCGCCTAATTGGCTCTAGCAAACCAAAAAAAAGTGTTTCTTACGGTATTGTGTAATACTTACATGAAATATGATTGAGAAAAGGTTATGTCAATTTTTTGTTACATTTAGCTACCTGTGCTCATGCGTATTTGCTTTCAATGTGTCATAGTTTGTTCTGTTACTTCACGATCATAACTGTTTTACCATTTTAAGAATGCACTGAGCGAAATTACAGAAACCTGCCCGGAAAAGTTCCTCACCAGTGTTCAAATTTACGTAACTTAAAAGTTTTTGTTGTAGACGTAATTCCCAACGATCATTTGAAATTATAGTTGACATAACCTAGTATCGACATAGGTTCTCCCAGTTTGTGAAGTGTGTACGAAAAAGAGGCTTCAGGTGCTGAATCAATAAAATGGTTGTGCCCTGACAGTCAGATTAGTGATGGTAAAATTCCTATAATGGAAACTGATAATCCATAGTTGGATGACTGTCTAACAAAGTAAATCCTTTTGAACAAATAACTGCAGGAGGGGAATGGTGTTCCGCAAGCTATGTTATGTATCGGTTAAATTACCAGGATTAATCTTTTCAACAAAAATAATAAGCTCAACCTCCGTGTTATTTAGCTAATTTAAAAAAAAATAAGGGTCACTGTTACACAAAATTAGCTCCTCCTGTGAATAGAAGTTTCCCTTAAAATTTTTATCTTCCGCGTAATTTTTCATAGGCATCAGTCTGTCTGTCCACGGGGGGAGGGGGGCAGGGTATACCCCGGGGTACCCCTATCCTAACCTGGCTGTGGGGTACCTCAGGGCACACACTCTTTCCTGACCTGGCTGGGAGGGGGTACCCGGGACCCCCTGTCCTGACCTGGCCGGGGGGCTGCCCTGGTGTGGTACCCCAGGGTACCCCCCCCCCCCTCCAGGATAGGACAGCAGAGCGAACACTTGCCACGCAGCAGGCGGTATGCCTATTGCGTTCACGCAGGAGGACTTTCTTGTTTAATAAGAATTCATCGTGTATCTTTGTGGTGAGAATGATGAAACATAAACTGTGTTCTAAGCAAAGATTGACAGTGCCTCTGGGGTTTCTCTTTCGAGATTTACAGTTTAAACTGTGGGACGAACCGTAAATAGTTGTGGGGAATGCACCGAAGATTCGAATAGAAGTATCATAATGATTTGAAATGGTCAACTTTTAAGCAGAACAACTTTGATAGATTTTACTAATTTTACCACTAATTTTACCAATTCAAGTAAATATTTCTCAAAGCGTTTCCACTGTAAAAATTGAATAATATTTCAAAAACAAAACCATTTTATTTACATTCCATGTACCGTATGTATTTACATGAACCAAAATGAAATATATATGTTTCCCAGGTTGTGCCACAGACTTTATGAAAGTTTACTCCTTTACATCAAAGTTACACAGTAATATCGTAATTGACTTCTAATTCTCCAAGTGCATCATTAATTACCACATTAACAATTGCACACCGAGGTTAAGGTCAAATAAGACCTCTGTTGTTTCATTAATACTATTGGATATCCCATTCACAGCGTAACTAAAACATATTTTGAACTTAAACTGAGTTCGCGAGTTGTTTTTTTTTGTGAGTAAGGTGGATCACTGGCGGTACCATTGGTGGTACTGATCAACTAACCTTGTAGTTCTCTTTAAATTGTCCTTGGTTTTTCACACATGATGTGGGCATTTGTTTTAAAATTCCAGGATTCTCTCGAGCAATGTACATCAAAACACAATGGATTTTCACGGTAACCTTACTGGGGTCACAGGTCCAGTGTTAAAATGGTCATCAGTACTGCTTAAGGATTCTATAAAGTCAGTCCGTACCATGGGATAGTCTAATCGTTTCATGTTTTCTTAATATATGCAAATACACCGCTATACCAATAATGAGTGACAGGATGAACATGCCCCCAACACAAAAGACAAGTTTTGCGGAAATGACCTGCCCTGCAAATATTCTTGTTTCCAAGGGTTCATTTTTTCTACCAGGAGCTTGCTGGGAATTCATTTCCATATTGTAACCAAAATTGGGATCGTTGTCACTCTGTGGTGCTCCTCCACGTCCTTCGTTATTTTCCATTTCAAAGACCAACGTTCGGCTGAAGAAAAATAGACTCTTTGATCAATCATTGAATTGCGAATACACGCAGATCCGCGCTTTTCGATTTTGGATCAATTCCCACTTAGAGGGGTATTAGGGTACCAGGCGATTTTTTTTCAGTTACCTGATATTGACACTACATGATAATTAAGATGGTTCTTTTACCCTAGAAATTTGCATTTAATAAATGTTCAGTTGCATATGATATGAATCCAGAAGGTTTAGCCTGACTGCAAGATCAATTACCTTAGATAGAAATAACGAGCATGAGAATTTATCCTTGGCCACTGGATCGTTGGACATTGTCAACTCAGAACAAGTCGAATAAAAATAACGTAAATCTGACTTACTTGTCATCGAACTGTTCTTGGTTGTTGCGCGATGTATTATTATCACCAGCGCGGTGTGTTTCTTCTCCATAGTAGGAGTAAGGTGTGAATTGCATTTGTACACATTCACTGTATGGTGGAGGACTTTCCGTGGGATATGCAGACTCGAGGAGAATGCCTGGTTGTAATTGTTGAGGAACATGGCGTTCATGATTCACCGAACCTATACCGTTATCCATTCCGTTTAGAATTTAGTCGTGCTGCTGAAGGCACTACAGACAAGCACAGCCATCAATGCGCACCCTGGTAATTTCATTTACTTCATCAGACCTGTTAACTATAGGAAACGGGTTATTGAAAAATAATTAATCATCTGCTTAATATCTTACATGATATATTATTTTTGCAGTAAATTTTTTTCTGATGTCTGCAAAAATTACTGGCCAAATAATTTGTATTTTCTAATATTACCAAGCTACATTTTATTGCATAAACTGCGTGTGTATTATGCCAATTGTTTAAATTGATTTCGTGATAAAATCGAATGAACAAACATTCAAAATAAATTCTCAATTTTTTAACTACATCCTTCTGCCTGTGCTCAAGCAGAAAGCTTCGTACTTTGTTTGCTTTTACTTTATCTGGAGCTTAATTGTGACAATTCACCTTCGTCGGAGGAACCTGGCTAGTTATTTACGTCACTAGCCGTTTTGCTTCTCCTTACATCGTAAATTTTACCATTTTGAGTATTGTAGTCACAAACACATGTCGGAAAACACCAGTTTCACGTTATGCAACCTAAATGTTTTTAATTTCACCAATGCTATTCCCCCGCAGTGAATTATCAAATTCGGAAATACGAAATAATTGTTTTACCATAGTAAAAGAAATCAGTCCGAGATGGTCCTCTTTTGCTGCAATGTTTATGATTGAGAAGATTTCTGGTGCGAAGTCAAATGAAAAGGTAGTGGGTTTTACCAGTTATGTATCTCCATGCACAACTTCCGGCTTGGTGATGCTATTAATCTAAACTATCGTAACTGATAACTGTCAGACCAAGGGAAATTATAGTGGTATTATATAGGTTAGGGTAATGTAATACAGGGTGTTTTTGCAAGTTCTAGTTCTTAGGGATTTAAGTTTTTGGGGGTGAGGCATTTTTTTCACAGTTTGGCTGAATCCTCTGTTGTTTTGTGTGAGGTTTCTATTTTCTAGGCGAAATGCAAAAGTGGAAATTTCACAGGTGCCATGCAGTTGTATTTTCCTGGGCACCCTTTTATGCGCATTGGCTGCATTATGCCCCCACCCAGGCTGTCTGGGAGATACAACTGCCCATGAAAGAGAACCTTTTAAAGAGATCAGCCAAAACGTTTTACGGAAATGTAAACAAAAGCAAGGGACAGTAAACATTGCAAATCAAGTGAGCAAAACTTACTACGCACTATTATATGTGAAAAGACGAAGGACAATCTTCAAAGCAATATATGAAGTGTGATGCCTAAAGCCTCTAAGATTTACAGTTTAAACTGTTTCTTCTTGTCAAGTAGGACGAACCTTCAATGTATTCAGCCAAGTATGTACCATTAATTTCCTTGCGCAAGTAAGATTCGTACAAGCACAAAAACACTGCGACAGTGACATGTTTATTGCCCGAATCCGAAGGATGCGGGAAGGTAATGTTTTCAGTCATGTTTGTCTGTTCTCCAGTGAGTTCCCTATCCCATGATGTAACGTACGCTCCCAGCACATCATGGATAGCTTCCTTCCCCCTACCCCTCCCCTAGATCCTCTGTCCCTCTCCAGCTTCAATGCATCACACGTGAAGAGACGAAGTGGACAGGAGGGCGTGGGGGTTGATCCTTGATATGTTTAAGTTACATTTGATTGAAAGTATTTGAATACGTAGATCTACTGCTAAAATAAACCAGCAAAAATCATGGTGTCAGTGACTCAATAAATGGTCTACAGGTAAACAAATTTAAAAATGAAGAATGCGCCAAATAAGTTATCACAAAACTGAGGATATGAGATGGTGAACTCAAATGACATGTACTAATCATACATATAGTTTTTTTGAAGTTATATCACTATGTTTCCTGTTGACTTTAATGCGTATTTGAGAATGCTACTATTAACGACAGCACCCTGTTAGTTTGTCATGTAAGTAGAGCATGAACGGGCAAATGTGGAATGTCAAAAACTTAAACGCATAAATTAATCATAGTCATGTCCATATTGCTGTTTTTCTTTCAAGTAAAAGAAAATTACCACGCCGTTCACCAAAATGAAAACAGTTTTTATTTACATTCGTATGTCCAAAGTCAATAATGTTTCAAGATTGTTCCTGAAGTTCTGCAGCATTGAATTTGTAATTACAAGTAAACGCTTCCATCGTAACATCAAAGTAAAACATATTGACCGGTAGGACGGGAGTGGCCTGAGTGTCCTGAGTCCTACTCTTCAAATTTGAAGAGTCAACAATAATGTTCTCCTAGCCAAGTGGCTCAGATGATAAGCGCAAATACTATTCCGCACACTCAATCTTGAGTCCCACCAATGCTTGAAAAAGTATGTAGATCAAAAAGTTTCAGCCTCAATGCTGGGCATCAAAGAGGTCCGTCCGTGTGGTGAAGCCATTGCAGGAAGCTGGAGGGGGGGGGGAGATTCAAATTGACATGCGGACCAAGTGTCTGGCAAATGTTGATGACCTTATGCCGATTTGTTAAAGAGTTAAAATGTGTAATATTTGTGGTGTGTAGCATTTGCAACACTTATTAATTACACCAGAAATGTTTTGACATGAAATAGTTTAAAATATTGCTTCTGAATGTGAGATGTTGCAGGTGGTCAAGTAAATATATTGCAAAAATCCTGAAACAAAGTTTGTACTTTGTGCCTGGCACCAGTTGATGACTTCATGTCCATTAGTTGAAATGTGGAGTTTTCCATTCCATTGACCATATTTTAATGGACATTGAGTCAGCAG
>JBCAUG010015569.1:0-10930 GCA_038406175.1 Haplosyllis leylae
GTGTCTTTGAACCAGGTTATTGCACCATTCATTGTACCAGGCTTAAATGCTGATTAGGCTTAAATGCTGAGAGCAACCTAATGCAGAAGATTGTAACATACTGCAATAAACCAGTTTAACCTAGAGATACATCTTGTTTTTGTGGAACCAGACGTAAGACACACCTCAGAGGGATCTATGGTACCAGAGGTCTAAAAGACTTGCCTGCAGCGATACACAGTCTCATCCGTACCTGAGACCAACACCATACTACCGCCGTTCTACCGTACCTAAAAGACCTCGCAGGCCTAGATCTAAGGTCTATTTTTTTCTGAGTCTAGATATAAAATCTAAGTTATTTTTCCAAGTCTTGATCTAGATCTAGATCTAAATTTTTTCCAAGTCCAGTTCTAAACATATTTTTTGCGAGTTTAGATCTAAATCTAGTTTTTCTGACTTTTTTCCCGGTGTACGGTTCAATGTCACTTGCAGGCAACGGTATTTATGATTTGGAGAGACGAAAGTTATAAATATAAAATATCAGGGAATGAAGAATTCTACTTTGGTGACTCCTATCTGGGATGGGGCACTAGATTAGGGGATGGGGTACCAAATAGGGAGGATGGGTACCAGGAAGGGGTCGGGTACCAGATAAGGGGATGAGGTACCAGATAGGGAGGTTGGTGTAGCAGAAAGAGGGTGAGGTACTAGATATGGGAATGGGGCATCAGAAAAAAGCCACTTGCTCCTCCCACAACCGAGTTGACCTATGCTCCAATCTGGAGGTACCCCCCTGCTCCCCATCTAGCTCCACTTCTCCTGCCCCTATCTGACCTCTGCTCCCACCTGGCCCCTATATCCTTCCCCCATCTGACCCTGCTCCTGTCTGGTAACACCCCCTGCCCTTATCTGACCCAACTGCTGTTTGGCCCCACCGTACCCCTATCTGGCCTCTGCTCCTATCTGGTCCCACTCTCCTATTCTACATCTGGCCCCTGCTCTATCTGGCCACACCCATGGACCCCCCCAATCTGGCCCTTGCTCTTGCCTGGACCCATCCGCCACCCCATCTGGCTCCACCTCCTGTCTCCATCTGGCTCCACCTCCTGTCTCCATCTGGCCCTAATTCCATCTGGTCCTCCTGCCTACAACTTTCTTGCCCCTGCTTCTGTCTAGGCCTACTCCCCTGCACCCTTCTAGCCCTGCTGTTGCCTGGCCCCCATTCTCCATCTGGTCCCATGCCCTTGTCACCCCCTTATGGCCCTATCTGGTTATCCCCAGTCTGCCCCATGCTCATTTCTGATGTTTGTTTCAATCTCACCTCACTTGGGTTCAGCCTTACCTTGCAAGTTCCATTCCAAGCAAAAATTAGGGTAACTCACTATGAGTCACCGAAAAGACCTAATTGCTTGTTTTAAGTATATGATCTGTACATCACTGGGGCTCAACATCCGAACCTTAATGCTCTATCTGTGTGGACAATAAGAGTTGAGGGTGTGTAAAAGTCACTCTGTAGAACCCACTCCCCAATAAGAGTTGAGGGTGTGTAGAAGTCATTATGTAGAACCTGTTTCCCAATAAGAGTTGAGGGTGTGTAAAAGTCATTATGTAGAGCCTACTTCCCAATAAGAGTTGAGTGTATGTAGAAGTCATTATGTAGAACCTACTCCCCAATAAGAGTTGAGGGTATGTAGAAGTCATTATGTAGACCCTGCTTCCCAATAAGAGTTGAGAGTGTATAGAAGTCATTATGTAGAACCCACTCCCCAATAAGAGTTAAGGGTATGTAGAAGTCATTATGTAGAACCTACTTCCCAATAAGAGTTGAGGGTGTGTAGAAGTCACTCTGTAAAACCCACTCCCCAATAAGAGTTGAGGTTATGTAGAAGTCATCATGTAGAACCCACTCCCCAATAAGAGTTGAGGGTGTGTAGAAGTCACTCTGTAGACCCTGCTCCCAAATAAGAGTTGAGGGTGTGTAGAAGTCATTATGTAGAACCCACTCCCCAATAAGAGTTGAGGGTGTGTAGAAGTCATTATGTTGAACCCTCATACCAAAAAAAGTTGAAGGTGTGTAGAAGTCACTATGTAAAACCTCTCCCGCCAAGTCATTATGTTGAATCTGTGTCCCTCAATAAAGTTGAGGATGTGTGGAAGTCACTATGTAGAATTCCTCCACCAAGAATTGAGGGTGAGTGATTTGTAGAGAACGCTGTAAACTCGTAAGGTACTGTCTCGTTTTGTTATTTGTTCATTCTAAGCTTGCACCTTTCGAATGTCATATTCAATTTGAGATGAAAGTTTAGTCAAACATCTTTGATAATAATATGACAAAATAGGAAGAGGCATAAGGTGAGCTTAAAGTGATTTAAGTTTGGTACAATGTCAAAAATGTTTTAAAATCAAACCTAATAAAATCTTAAAGTAAATCACCATTTTCTTGGGTTCAGCTCAGAACTTAGGGACACGAGATTTAATGACCAACCAACCCAAGTTTGTGTTCATGATTAAAATAAGATACAGAATTATATTTTATCTTTGAAAGAAGGGGTCAGTAAATATGTTCCGTTTATTTGCTGGGAGTATTTATTCTGTAAAGGCGAGCGAAATGCAAGCTACTTTGGAGGCTTTTGGGTTCAAGATGCCTTTGTAGTTACAAATTGAATGTAAAGGTGAAGTCAAAGTTCTTATTTTCGTGTAGGGGGTGTTTTATGTGAGGGAGGGGTAAAATGTCCTGACATTTTCACCTCTAATTTATAACCCCAAAAAATGTCTCCTGGACCACCTGGCTTCAGATTTTTCCCAAGACTTCTCACCCCTTCCCCAGCAACTTCGTACGTTCTGCCTGTCTTTGCCAACGATTGTTTATATATTTTTCATCACATCTTGACACGAGCACAAATACATCTGGTTATATGTTGAAAAGAACAGGTTTAATTAAAATTTAAAACTATTGATGAGGTACCAATTCCTTTTGTTGCTGGCGTATTGAGCTTCTTTGAAAGGTTAAGCTGAGAAATAAATTAGAAAACCCAGTTTTTAACTTAATTCATGATTATTTCTCAAGAAATATCCACTGGTCAAACAAGACTAGTTTTCGAGGAATTTTTGATACACCACGGGTATGTACACACCACTGGACATGTATGTCGTGAATAACATACCGTCCCTGGGCAGCGAAGGAAACACCCACCCGCCGAACCGTGAACACACTGGTCAGAAAGGAGATTTATAATTGAGATTTACACGGTCGTTATTTGAAAAGAAATCATAACCCACAAGAAAGTCACTTGTATTACAATGTGTAACTTTGAAACGTTCATTGCTCTTATTTTAACGTAGTTACCGACCACGTACATAGGTATGAGAGGAGGTAATATTTTCTGACGTGTCTGTCCTTCAGTTCACGGGGGGAGGGGGGAGGGGTACATCCTGTCCAAGTTATGTCTGGACAGGTCCTGTGTCAAGACCCTGTCTTTAGGGCAAGGGTTAGATCCCGTAAGGTCCTGCCCAAGGGTAGGGGATGTGGGTTCACCCGGTCACGGTACCCACCCCCAGGTCAGACTAGACTTAGCTGGGGTGGGGATTTAGTCGCCTGGATGGGGTACTCACCCTCGAGTTAGAGTAGACTTAGCTGGTGGTGGGGATTTAGTCACCTAGTCGGGGTACTCACCCCCGAGGTTAGAGTAGACTTAGATGGGGAGAGGGGAAAGGAGGTTGGGTCACCTGGTCTGGGTACTCTCTCTGACCGCAGAATACTAAACAACCCACCATACTCATGATTCTAGACCGTCTGATCATTCTAGACCAGACCTAGCTGGGGGAGGGAAGGGTTATCCACCAGCTCTTCTTGCCTGGTCCTATCCCGGTGGATCACCTACCTAGCCGGGGGATTACCTGTCTACCTGCCTGGGGGATAGGGTGGCAAAGTCAGCTACCCATCTGTCTGGAGGGTAAGGGTAGGTTAGGGGGAGGTCAGCTACCTACCTGACTGAGGGAGGCACAGTTCTTGTTTGGGGAGGCATGGATCAACAGCTACGGTTGGCATAGATATTCCTCTCCCTCGTTCTGTGTAGGTGAGTGGTTAAAAATATAAGAACTTTCTGTGCCCGTCAGCTGATATTTATTGACTTTGCTCACATGAACATGACTACGCTCCAATATGTTGAAAAATCTCGGGAAATTGTTCCGGGCTCCACCATGAATCCACCACTGCGTACTTTTACAGCCAAAAGTTAAGTGTTTCAATATCATTTCTACAATATTGAAGAAGGATGAAACATGAGCCGTACAGCTGTAAATCTAATTTAGGATATTTGAGGACAAGAAGTCACACGAGTTTAAATAGACTAATATCAGTGTCCCCAAAATGATAGATGATGCTGTGGATGACAGGCTTACAATTGAACTTGATTTGTTGTGAAATAGAAAGCTCTTTTCTTGTTACTAATATCTTCGTATCTGTATTTCACAAAAACTAACTAATGAAATTACGTAAAGGAAGAATTTCATGAAAATTGTAACTTTGTTAAATTGAAATTTTTCAGCCCAGATCAAGCAAAGGGCAAATTTGGGGTTAATTGAGTTTTTTCTATTTGGATATTTTCACTGAATTCGCCGAATTCCACAAAGCCAAAATTGTGTAAATATTCTAGTTTTTTCAAAATGGGGAGGTTTTCATCTAATTGGATGAATTAGACGAATTGGACAGATGCAGTGGTGCATGAAATAGATGCTTTTTAAAGTTCCCCACAAGCACAGTTGACTCTGTGGTGTAATGATTAAAGCAGTTGGAATATAAGCAGAAGCTCCTGGACTCGAACCCCATTTTTATAAAATTTCTTTTTGTCCAATTCATGTAATTAGACAAGACTTTTGAAAAAACTCGAATAGCTTGTATTTGATTTTGTGATAAAAGTAAAATTTCCGTTACCAAATTACAAAGAAATCTCTGCTGTGAAAGAAAGAAATTGAACTCTGTTGTAAACTATGATAATTGTTGAAGATTTTACTGATTGGTGATTTTTTTCTTGACTGAAAATCACTAAATTCACTAAAAGCTCCAAATAGGAAAAACTCGAATATGACCAGATGCGGTGCAACATAATGCTGGCAAATATTCTTCTTTTATTCTGTATTCTTGCTTTGCATTAGTTTTAATAATGCTGATTTCAATGGAACTACGATTTCTGAGGCTTAGGTCAATGTCAAAAATCATGACTGCCATGTCAAACACTCGCAAGATGTAAACCCAGGAAAGCGTTAACATTGAACCTCAGCTAACCTGGCCACAGCAATAAAACCGGTGAACAGTGAACGTTTAATATCTGCGCTTAGAACTGTAGAAGACGTTAACTCTCAACTACAAATGACGATACCCCGGTATAGCTTTTACGTCCAACGTTTTGTATTAGCTGATCTGGTCAGGAAATATAACGGCAATAATAAAGTGCAGCTAACGTCCAACGTTTGGCACAGGAGCATGTCAACTGTGATGATGTGCAGAAACACGGGTATCTCTGTCTCCTTTATGTATTCCTGTTATGATAGCGAAGGTCCGAGAATTTAGGGCAAAGGTCCAAATTTACGAGAGAGAGGACGTCCAACAAAATTAACATGAGTTCTGCAGTCTAGTGACGTGAGCAATCATATTAGTTATATTGCTAATGACTAATTTCATTATGCATACTTTGTGGACCTCCTCCCCAACCCCGTAATTATAGACCTTTGCTCCGAAGTTCCAGATCTTTACCACTGAAATTCTGGCCCATCGTTACCAAAACAGGAACATTACAAAGTCAAATAACCTACTCATGTTAGGAATTAACTGAGGTTAACCTTAACATTCAACCCCATTTGTATTGTCAGTTGACCTGATCCAACAATGTGAAGGTAATAAAAGACAACTGAAGATCATGCATAGGAGCATGTCAGCTGTAAGAAAATTATTCGTGTTTTTTTCGATTTTGGTTTTGCATCTTGCTAAATTAGATGAATTAAACTAATTCAGCAAATTGCACATGGACAGTGGAATTAGCTATCCATGGATAGGTGAAATGTTCATTTGCACTATTCATAGATCAGTTCACTATTCGTGGATAGTTACACTGTAATTTTGCACAATACATGGATAGTGAAAAACTAATGAGCACTCCACGTGGATAGTGAAAAATGAATTTACAGATTGTATATTCCACTTTCGATGAAGCATTTGTCTATTTCAACTAATTAGATAAATTCACCAAATTTCAAAACCAAAATCGAAAAAAACACGATTGATGGCCTTCAACATTTAACCCTTCTCCTTTTCAATGATCTGGCCACAGCATGTCGATACAAGTACAATAAAACATAGTAAACGTTCACGCACAAATGCACAAAGCATGTCCATTGTGATATGATATGTTAACTGATAAAAACTAGCCATTAACATTCAACCCCATATTACCCTAGGTGACCTGGCCAAAAAATATGAAAACCTTAAAATGGCAATAAATGTAAAGTTGAAGTAAAACTGAGGAACAAATTTACTGGACCATAAATTTTTAGAAAGCAATACTGCGGTTTCCTAAAACTTACCATTGTTGAATTAAGATTTTAATTCAAAATTTTGGACTATGGGAACGGACCTCCAAAAGTCACATCCTTAATAATACTGTGAATTGTGGTTCAGCAACGACCAAACAAGTCGAAAGTTGAGGAGTTTAGAATTTGATGTTTACTTCGAATCTGTGAAAAAACCTTTTCACATCCATTTCTGTTCAGCTGTCAGAATTACTAATTATGAAAAAAAAATCTGTGTGTGTGTAAAGTTTCAAAAATACATGGAGGTCTGCACAGCCATGAGTTCAGTTTAAACTTAAGCTCAGTGGTTTTTGATACTGATGTATACCTTATGAAATTTTCTTTGAAATAATTGTCTATTGTTTCGATCAAATCAAGCAATTTATTGATAAAACTACCAGAAATATTAGACCCTCACCAAAAAATACGATGCCTTTGTAAACTGAACTGATATTTACCGCTTGAGAAAGTTTGGCCTGTTAACCTTTTGAAAATGAAACTGATGTTCAAGGTAGGGGCTTTAGGTACTAATACAACCTCCAACATCTTTTAGTTTCCCACATGGCTCGTCTTTTCCACTTTTTTGGATGATATTCAGTGACGTAATTCACTGACGTCATTTTACAAAAAAGAAAGTGCATCACCAAAAAGGGGTTCCGCAGATTTCGAGGAAAAACGAATATCGTTTGATTTGTTATTTTATGAAAAAAAAAAAAAAATTTAAGGCTCATATTTGTAGTATTTCGTGGTTTTGTGTCGTGATGTTTTTTTTTGTAAAAAAATCCGAAGATTTTGAGGGCGTGCATGTGAACACCAGCGACAACTTCAGATCATGCGAGCGATAATCTTTTACAGTTCTCTACGCTTGACTTGTTCAGGGCACCGCATTTGTTAGGGTTATATTTTAACACATTCAATTTCACTCTTAATCTGAGGAAATATTAACAACCAAACAAAAATAAAAGATAATTTAAAAGTTCAATTATTTTCAAACTTTCAATGATCGAAAGATTCCAGAAGTAAAGTCGTCGTGCACTGGATTTCAAACACTTTAAATAATATAATTTTTCAAAACTAAAAGAAAAATTGATAAATTTTATCTCGAAGTTTCAGTTCTAACTAGTTCCGAAAGTTTTCAGCAATTGATAAAATGTTAAATTTGCCCCTTGAGCAAATTTTTTGTAATCAGGGTAATTTTTGTACACGCTTAAATGTTTGGCCTCAAAGAAAACCAAAGCGTTTCGTTCCTCTGACCCGGTGAGGTCAGGCTGTTCATGTTACCGTGACGACATTGACAGTCACAGAACAGTATTTTGCGACGAAAAAACATTTTTAGCTGATACGGTTTCACTTTGATATGATAGGGTTCAGTTGAAAAGTTTTAGATAGATCTAAATTATATGGGTTAAATTGTTATTCCCTTGACGGCTGTCAAACTTAAAGCATCTTGAATATTATATTAATCTATTTAGACATAGTGACTTATTCAAATTTCATTTGATAGCAATTTTTGGAATTGTTACCAAACTCACCACAGAACTAAATATCTAAAAATCTCTTTTCTTTTCGGTGGAGGAGCGCGGGAGCAGGGATGCACGATTCCCTCCCTGGCTTCCAAGTTTTTTATATTATGTAGTTTTCGAGAAAAATTGGCCAAAATATTGGGTTGGAGCCCCCATCTTTGGGTTGGCGACCCCTCCCCCCCTAATCTGGCGAATCTAGATAAACCACGTGTTAACTCTTTCAAAACTGGTGGCGCTACTAAAAGCAGGTCTTGTCACGTGACTTCAAGGTTGCGCAGGCTCACTCAACAGACTGAGATGTCTACAAAAACACACCAAGACATTTGCAAGATCAACTGTGATTAAAACTATAAAAAATATGAGATAACATATAAGCTACATTCTGTTGAAGATAACATTTTAATTTTAAATCAAGTCACAACATATAAGCTACATTCTGTTGAAGGTAACATTTTAATTTTAAATCAAGTCACTAACCAACAAGATAGCAGACGACAATAAATTCAACAAGGGCGCCCACACAAATGATGCGAATACACATGTCGAAAGATATCAATAATTCTTGAAAATCATCTCTTTTATGTTTCGGTAGTGTGTTTAAACAAATGCCATGGATGGAACGGAAACTATGGCAACCATGGTAGCAATGGAATGGAAATTGAATTGGTATGGTGACATAGTACATCTGGTTCCCATAGCAACTGAGGTAGGTGTCTGCTGTGGTAGGAGAAACCTTTTTGTTCCTGAACTTCAACTACCTTCTTGTAAAGTAAATGTCATTGCAATCAAAGTTTTCATTACATTAAATGTTCATTTTTTCCCCAGAAGTTTTAGAAAAATATCTTCTTTGTGAAAATAGTTTCAATCATGCATCCGCTGGTTTAAATGTTTGTGCCACAGAGACATTTGTCTTCCTTTCTCGGTATAGTTGAATTCAGCCAGTCATAAAGATTCATCAGATAGGAAAAACACGAGTAGTGTTAAATGTGTGTTTAAAGGTAAACAATACCTTTGCCAAACGTTCATCTCTACCCTGTCCCAAAATGTTAAGAATCTCCCTGACTCAACCACTAAACCCTTATGGGCACATTCACACTGAACGGAACCGGGACCGGGACTGGTACTGGCACAATAGGAGACAATGGGTCTGGTCCCATTTCAGGTTCTGGTGCAGTATGATCAGTTCTGCATAATATATATACAAACCCATTTTTTCCCGGTCCCGGTCCTGGTTCCGTGCAATGTGACTTATATTTTTTTACATAAATACAGGTCTGTTCCAGTTAATTTGAACACGGTTAATTTGATGTTTCATGTAATTCAAACTATTTTCTCAATCTTTGACATGGTTCCTATCTTTCCAATGTTAAAAATTACTGTTAATTTGAACACAATTAGTTTGAAGTTCCACTGCAATCGGGTTTTTCACAATACGCGTTTCTGAAAGATCATCTGACAGATCTTCACAGAGGGAAGAGCACAAAAAAAATTGTCAAAAATTGTCCCCAGTGGTGATTGAACCCATGACCTCTGGATCTTCACTTTAATGCCTACTGACTGTGCTGGACAGGTTTGTTTTGGGCAGGAGATTTCTGAAGTGAGCTTTGTTTGTTTCATGCAGCACTTCACATGTTGGACTTTGTTCATTTCTAGAATCAATAGAGTATGATTTTATAAAGGCTACGAAGATTCAGGCTGGCAACTGAATGTTGAGTTAGCTCAGTTGGTAGAGCATTGGCACTATGATCTCTTTGGCTAAGATACACATGGTCTTGTGTGATGTCACTCCTATTGGCAATTGCAGCCAAAGAGCGAGCTTTATTTAGTCAGATGACAAGGAGCTCTTCAAGAAGAAGAGAAAAAATGGAGTTAGTAGATCTAAAACTTCATAGAGCACTGGTCTCTGGATCTGGAGGTCCTGGTTTCAAAGCCCCACTGGGGGCAATTTTTGCCGAATTATTTTTGCTCTTCGTTTTGCAAAGATCTGTCAGATAATCTGACAGAAACGTCTATCCTGAAAAACTCAATTGACTCACAAAACTTGATGCAGCTACTTTTAAACAGAGCTTTGCAGGTGGAGGAGGTATCAGGCATGCACGGCTTGTCTGGGTCCAGATATCTTCATTTTCATGCAGTTTTGAGGAACATGTCAGTAGTGCTGGAGATTACAAGATAACTTGTCACACAGACACCAGAGAGTGATGTGTCCCTGCCGGAAATATTTACTAGATTTAATACATTTACTTCACCTCCTTCATGAAAACAATCAGTCAATGAGAGAGCCTGAAAAGATCACATGACAAAATTGCTGTGAATAATGACGTCATGCGCATGCGCACTTGTACGGAAATAATCCTGTTAGTCATCCAAAGGTGACTGAGCACTCCTCATGAATAATGAAAAAAGAATTTGCACTATCCATAGATAACTGAATACATTATGTGTGAACAAATTACTATTCACAGATAATAGATTCAATTATCCATGAAACACTTGTCTAATTCAACTAATTAGATGAATTCACCTAATTTCAAAAATTAAATACGAAAAACACGAATATATATGGAAAGTCTGACGGTTTGTTAAACTCACAGTTGTTTGTTACCAAACATGAATTAACAAACACTAGTGGGGTTCGAACCTATGACTGAACAAGAAAGTCCTCCTATGTGAACGCAAGAGGCACACCATCCGCGACATAGCAAGTTCTCACCCTGCTGTTCTATCCCGAAGTAGGATGGTACCCCATTCCTGGTTGGGCGGTATGCTGGGTACCTCCACACAAACCAGTGTGAGGGCCTAAAACCTCCATTTGAGTCTATTCCCGGATTGTCATTGCAGTTATTGTGATGAGCAATAACTAT